>JAWDEX010168093.1:0-16614 GCA_035221805.1 Trichilia hirta | reverse complement strand
TCTAACGCCTCATCCCTCATATCCTCAGTCCAGTGACCAGGGTTTATAACATGATCATACACAATAGATAAAAACCTGTAGAACCAAAATGCTTCTTTCTTGTGTTGAATGAATCTAGGCTGAGAAGCTGGCCTTGCAGATGACAAACTGCATCTAGGTGTAAAAAGTCTAGCATTTTGGTTCGTGTTATAAGACAATAAGCCCTTGTTTGGTAAGGAAATAACATGAAAATTTGAACCCACAAAACCTAACCCAGTTGGGGTAATTCCACTCATTAGCCCAAGATTTTCAGCTCCACTCAGCATTGAAGAAGCCATGAAATTGGAAAAAGAAAGTTTAGGCAGCAAAGACCTGATTGTTAAATCAAATTTAGAGGCCACAAAACTAACAGAATAAAATCTTCAAATGTAACTGGCATGTAAAGGGTAAATATTAAGATTTTACCATACAATTGACTGAAAAAAATTAGGCAGAGCAAAGAGCTGATTGTTAAATGAAATTTAGAAGCCGCAAAACTAACAGAATAAAATCTTCAAATGTAACTGGCATGTAAAGGATAAATATTAAGATTTTACCATACAATTGACTGAATATGTCAGTGAATTACATGGGTTTCTTCGTAATTGACGAAGAAATATCAGAATGGGGAGAAACTACGCTACCAGAAGGAAAGGTGCAGCCGTACAGGGTTCAGAACATGCTGTGCTTGTTGTTGGTAGAATATACACCAGTTATGCTTGTGCTGGCGATAATGGACTAGTGGTTAAGTCGAAGTACACCCAGTCATCAACCAGTTATGCTTGTCTCCTTCACCAGTTATGCACTAGTGGTAGAATATACACCAGTTATGCTTGTCTCCTTCATTAAAAAAAAATTATCATCAACCAAAATCAATTCGTTTTAGTCATTCGGTTTTATTTACTTTGTTTTTAAAAAAAAACGACCAGTTTTATAAAATTTCAACTTTGTTTCATCAAAAGAGTATTTCAGTTTTGTAAAAAAGAAAATTATTTACCGTATATCTTGTAACAATTTTTTTTTTACTACGAAATTGGTACTACATTTCATTTTTTTCATAACTATCATATTATTATACAGAAACAAAAATCGAACTTTTAGTGTTTGACAAGTAGATGAAAAATAAATTTATTGAGTTTCCCTTTATTCACAAAGATTTATACATAAATTTTTGGAGATTGCTTCTATTTTCAGATATTTGGTTTTGGGGGGCCTGTGGTTTCTGCTAAAGTAATTTAACAAATTTTGAGGATTAATGACCAAAAAGAAATAAAAGACAATTGTTATCAATTTTCTTGAATAAACTTACGGGTAGAAATTTTCTTTTTTGTGAGTATATAATGAAAACTAAAATATAATTTAAGTAGTTTACTGGAGGATTGTTTTGATATATATTTTTTTTTAGGTGTTAAGTTGATTTTTAGAATTTGAATATCAGATATTTTAAGTAAATGCAAAATAGCCCCTCTCAAAAATTTATTAAGGAAAGAATGATATAAATTATAAAATTATGAATAGAAGTCCTATGTCGCAAAATGGTATTTACCTTTCTTAACAAAACTAGGATCCCAAGTTTTGAATTGCAATTGATGTGTATTTGATCCAATGGATAATGAAAAATAAGGTAATTAGTTATTTTGAAAGTTTTTAAAAAACACACAATTATAATGTTCCTGGGTTCCTCAATATAATTACAGGCGTTTCACCGATAGGAGATATGGCTTTGTCAAACTTCGTCAAAGTTTAATAAATCTCTTACGATGCGATCATCCACAGTTAGCCTTTACGAAACACCTGGTCTAACATCACATCCGCTCAAACTAAAGGCTAAAGTTAGCAATTTATGACCTGCTTAATCTGAAATGAATACCGAACCTAACAGATTCCTCAAAATTGTATGGTTATTAATGCTATGGAGGATACGAAAAAGCTATTGCATTTCATATATTGACAAAGATAACGTTTCAAGAAACGGTCCTCTGCATAATGATGGGACTAGTTTCTTTACGAAGCTAAACAATCAACAACGTGTTTAAGTATGAATTCCTTCTACTAGCAAAGGAATGCACATAAGATTGATCAAGTGAATGTTTATGGTTCAAGGAATTCAGATGGCTTACGAACTTCCCGGACCTGGACTGAGTTGTCAAAGCAGTGATAAAAACCATAATGGGGGAATCTCTCATACCATGTGTCTTGCATCACATGTGTATCCCAGTGCTCACCGCTGCTGCTCTTCCCATACTTGTGAACCCAACCGGATCCATTGTGACCCTCACCCCAAGTGCGATTCCAGCGCTCTCCGTGCTTGCCTTGCCACCATGTTTCACCCTGTTTGACTCCATGGCCATTTGGATCAAAATTTTCATCCCATTTGTCACCCCACTTTGACCAACCATCACCTTCACAACGTTCAGCCCATTTGTCAGTGTACTTAATGCTGCCACCATGTCCGTCATAATTTTCACCCCACCTGCCAAACAAATGACATACATGAACAAGCATGCTAGAAACAGAAAAGAAGTTGTATCAGATGATTGACAGTGCAATTCACATCACACAGATAATCTATATGAAGCAGTCAGTTCAAGGTAATATCAAATCGGGCAGATTTATAAATCATTGATCAATCACCTAACGTAATAAAAGAAGCTGCAACCACCCATGGAATATGTGCACTGCAATGAAGCCACATATTCTAGTTCTCACATATATGTCATAATTGATAAATCAAACTATATAAATACCCAGAACAGCTGAGACCAAAGAACTCGATTGATTTCCAAGCTAAACATTTTGAAAGCAGTAGAAGTCTAAAAATGCCTTGTCATCAGGCGGTTGAAATCCTTTTAGTGGGTACAACTGAATCCAGAAAAACTAAAAGTGAATGCCATAGAGAGTTGAATATTTTAATCTACTTGAAGTCAGAAAAGAATATTTAGTCGGTACAAATATGATGCTGATTCAGGAATTGTTGTTATAACCAAATAAGGATACAGAATATGAGTAGAAAGTTGGTCCTATGAACAAATGAGTTTTAGGACCTTTCGTGCCAAACATGAGCATGGCCATCGTAGAGTTGTGTGTTTGGATCAATGCTGCACCACTTGTGTGCCCATTTCTCTGATTGACCCGAGGCATTGTAATGTTCCCACCACTTCTCTTGCCACTCATCACCTTTTCCATTCTTCCCCCACTTGTCTGCAGTTTTCTCAAGATACACAAGCCCATGATTCTGCATGAACAAAAAAAATTGTAATTCAGCCTGTTCAGATATATTAGCCAGATTTTTATAGTAATCTACAAGTACCTTAACTTCCACTTTTTCTGCACATTAGTATATACATAAGGTTATTAAGTCCTGTTCTATAGTTAAAATAAATTTCAAACTCTTCAGATATTTCTCAAATTGTGAAAAGAGTTACTTAGGTAAATGCACAACGCATGTTGATACAGGTGTTAAGGTTTTGAGACAACAGTAAAACCAACTATTTCTCGCAGTTTAATGTACAAATCCGTCTGACCTGCCCCATTGATTCTCTCCAATATTCACGCCAAACATTTCCAGTTGCATCACGTCCTGACTTCTCTGAACCAAGTTCCTTGTAACCAAACTCATCAGCAGCCTCCCAGAACTTCTCTTGCCACTCAACAACTTGGTCGGCACTGACACCCCTGGTCATTGTCCACCTGCATATTACACCATCAGGTCTCATCTTAATTCCTGTCTCCTTCCACCACCTTGAACCATCCGGATTAAGCCCCTGAGTTGATACTTCATCAACTATGTCAAGAGCATGAGCTGCTTCCTCGGCATGTGCTGAGAACAAAGTGCTAAGTTCTTGCTCCTCTCTTAAGAAAGATGCCTCTGGACTGGACTGAGAGACATTTTCTTTTTCAACCTCAATCGTCGAATGAAAAGGGGGAATAAGAGGGTTCTGGTTCGTCTCAGTAAGTTTACTCTCAAATGGAATTGGAAGTACATCCATTGATCGTGTTTTCTCGACTACAGGATTGATTGGAGTCGGATATACAGGAGATTTTCTAGCCATCTGCAAGTCTCCAACTCTATCCAAATCTCTATCACTATCTTGAGGAGGTGACCAGGACCAAAAATCTGGACCCGGTGTTTCTTTTGCAGGAGTTTCTGAGCGAGGCACAAAGATACTTACTTTTGGTCCTCCTGATAAACCTATACATTATTTTTAAAAATTAGAAATAACTTTTACCATAGCAATAAGAGAGCAGGAAAATAATTTCTATAGAACTTAACCAAATTAAAAGGCAATAAATTGGCAGTCAATCCAATATAGAGTGTTACAATCAGCAATAAACTTATGCAAAGGATATGGAGTTATTTCTATTTCACCTCAATTTCTAACCTCAAGGAAGAGAACTGGTAATGTATACAGTCTTAAGTTTAACAAGATATGTTTCATTAAATGACATGACATTACGGAGGTACAAAACACTTCAATTATCGAATCACCGTAATAATGAACTACACATTACATCAATCTATCCATGAATATGACCAGAATGAGCAAGCCACCGTATGACATCCATTATAAATACCACATCACTTATCAAAGAAAAGATGTAATTTACAAAAGGAAAAGAAAAAAGAGCTCTAGTGAAAACTCTATGTATATCTAGCACACTGGCCAAGTTAATGGATAACTCAATGAGTTTATCCTATTTCAAATACATCCAAACACACAACCAAAGCAATTTCGCAGGGGTCCTATGCACTGCAATTCCTATTAGTATGACATTGCCATCACCGTGGCGGAAATTGTAGTGAATGTCCAGAAACAGATAATTCCATATCAACCTTCAATGAATTATCCAGCTGTTAACTTAAAAGATACTTTCAATTGTTATTTCACTCAGTTTTCCTATCAATAACTCAAACATACAACGAAGACTATATCAAACACTTGTATAGTGTACTTTTCAGTAAAACAGACTATTACTTCAAATCCAAAGAAACATCAGTATGTTTATTTATTCCAAGATGTCAGTACCCGCGCACATCAAATTCATTCATTCTTACAAAGTCAAAAATTATTGACATTAGCAAACGGAAAAGTTTCTGAATTTTACCTTTTGGTTTGTCCTCAGTTTTCCCACTACTCTCACTGTTCTTCACGTTAGAAGCATTACTCTCACTATTCTTCAAGAGAGAAGCATTACTCTCATTGAGAATAGAGCGCGCCGCCGCGATAGCGGCCGCCGCCCGGTCAATCACCTGCATTCTTTGAATGCGGTCACGCTCCTCCTTGGAAATTTCCAGTAACTTCTGGAACTCCTCGTTCTTCTTCTCCAATTCCACCTCATTGTCCATGCCACCGTCATCCACATTATTATCATTATCACTAAACTCACTCAACTTATCGGCGATCCTTTGGAATTCGATTTCCTTCCTATCGCGTTCCACCGCCTTCCGCCACATATCCAGGTAAGACTCCCCTCCTCCATTCAAGACCTTAACTTTCACTTCGCTTTTTCTGTTCCAAAGATTAATTTGCCGAGGCGTCGCCTTTCTGGTGGTGGAAACGAGAGAGTGTTTGGTCTTGTGCACGTTGACGCGTGAGAAATGGCCTAGCTGTGAAGCCATTTTCAGGATGTGTGGATTCCGCAAGTGAACGGACGAACGAATGAAAGAATAAGCGGTAGATTTGTATTTAAAACTTTCCCGGAAGTTAGCCCGTGAGCTAGTGACGCGAACGCTTGATTTGATTCGATGAATTTCGTGGATGTGAAGGAAAGGTTTGATTCTCAAAGTATGTGCCACGTATTATTAATTTATATACCGACTTTTTAATTTTGTTTTCAACCGAAGCTCATGTGAAAGGGAAATGGAAGATATTCGTTCAAGTAAACGTGTCGTCTGTTGAGAGAACGGAAGTAATTTCTACGGGAGAAAAGGGTACTTACACTAAGAATTACGCAAGAATAAAGGAAAACATTTCTTTTTAAAGGGACAAAGGATAGGTTGATAAAAAGATAAAATAAAAAGAATTTATCATTTACACTAATGAGGTTTGAAGAATTAGTACTTTGTATATTTTTTTTAAAAATTATTTCTTGCCTCTCCTAAAATTTTCAATAATTATCATTTACTTTCTGGGAAATTTTTAACTCCTTTTGCGTTGTGTCTTTTAACATGATATTATTACTTATAAACCTCAAAAATTCATTATTTATATTTCTTAATATTTAAAGTTTTCCTATTTAAATAATATTTTTTTACTAAGTATTATTTACATACTCTAATATTCATATTTCAGTTATATTTCATTTAGTATTAGTATATGTTAGAATAATAACGTATTTATGAATATGATCATTTTAATATATTTTTAAAATATATTTAAATTCAAATATTTTAATATATTATTTAGTTAAAAAGTAAAAATATATTAATATTTTACAATTTTAAAAATATTATATTATTTTATTTTTAATTTACTTGCATTGTAAAAAAAAAAAAATTTGATGTGCCAAGGAATGTTTTTAATTGTAAATAGCTTATTGTTGTAATCATTGACATTAACACATTATTTATTTGATAATTTTATCTAAAGTTTTTATCTTTAATTGAGTGTAAATTAAATATATTTTTTAAATAATTTTTATTTTTTATAAAAAAATAATTTATTTATATGGTTTTCGTAATAAGATAAAATGTCGAAAAAAATATTACATTAATATCATAGTAAAACTACATTTACACAATTATTTATCATTAAAAAAAATGTAGATTAGATTTTATGATAAAAATTATATTTTAAATTTAATAATAAAAAAATTCTATCATACAGTAATATTTTTAATTTAAATATTAATTTATTTATAATCAAAAATGAATATTTTTAAATTTAATAAAAATTAAAATATATTATTTATAAAATTGTTATATGTTTTAAAATATACTAAAAATGAATATTCCAACATATGCTAATGCTAAATGAAATATAAATAAGGTATGACTAATAAGATAGATAAATAATAATGTCGCACCATTTTTCAATATTTATCTCGTGTTCTTTATTTATTTTTATAATAAACAATACATCAAGAACAATTAAGACAACTTTTTTTTCAACCATTATTCATTCTTTATATTGCAAGAAGTATGTCACTTACATGATATTATAAAGCCGTAATATATTACATTTCACAACATCATATATATTTTTACATAAATATATTCTAAATTTTTAAATACAAAATATTTAAAATATTATATTCTTAATATTATATATAACCAGGGAAGAGACTCGTAATTCAATGTATTTAGCCTATTTGTATATCTAATGCCAACTCACAAAAGTTTATGGTAAGAAAATTTCACAAAATGTATTTTAATCACTTGAAAAATATATTAATAAAAGGTAAGTTGTCTGCTCAGTAAGTAAATAAATAATATAATATATCGAACAATTGCAATGACATATAGATAGATAGATAAATAGAGGAAGAGAGAGACTATTACGCATATTCATCATTATATTTTAATCAAATTACATATTTATCATAAAGCATCATTTTAATCAAACATTTATTTTTAAATATATCCAAAACATCAATTTTATCACTTATATATTTTAAACTTTTCGGGTTTAATTTATATAATTACTGATATTTTATTCTTATCTAGTATATCTTTCATGTCATGTTATTCTTTTAAGATAATACTTAAATTATATATCATATCACAAATCAAATAGGTCCATTCTAAATAAATGATTACTTTTTCTTAAATAATCATCTTATCCTATGTATATAGTGCTCTTTCTTAAGAATCTTGCTAGTTAAATATTCTTCAGGAAGAATTTACTCTTACCTGATCACATATACTCTTTTAATACCACTAAGTATCCCCAGCTCTCAATAGATAATTATTATTGTCTATTTGATAATATAATGTTGGATAACTCCACACAATATAACAAACTAATTTATACTATTTCATCATAATCATTATCAATATCAATTCTCAGTGTTATTTTCATTTATATTTTATCGTATTTTCACCCTTTTAATTTCAATCAATAATATTATCATCATACACATTTATATCTAAATGCAAGTATTATCACAATCATGCAAATTCACATCTCAAGTGTTACAACATCGCAAATCATGACACTTTAATAATTATATAACAGTGAATATCTTTACTTGATTCAACCACGGCCTCACCACAATAACCATCCACCACATATTTGTATAATATAGTCATAACACAATTATAAAGAATATAAAAAAAAAATAAATAATTATGAACTATTTATTACTTATTTACTTACTCAAATTTATACAACCTTTATGAGTTTTAAGTTTTCGAATTTAATTTTTTTTTGGATTTCTTCTCTTCACCTAAACATTCATTTACATTCATAAATATAAACATTAACAATATTTTCAAATAATTCTTATAATACCGTAATAAAATTTTATTATTTATTATTTTTTTCCTTTATTTTATTATTATTATTATTATTATTATTATTATTATTCACCAAAATTAACATTTTCATATCATTATCAAGCAATAGTTATCTACTGCATCATCCGAAAAATACATAATGCTTACACAATTTGTTTAAAACAAAAATATATATTTATTCTCTATCATTCTATAATCTAATTCCAAAAAAATTTTCTTTTTTATCGACGTATATATTAAGTTTTCATATTTTTATTGTTTCACACAATTTCATATAGCGCCACCTTTATTCAAATAATAACATTTAATTTATCTATCCATAAAAAAAAAAAAAATTCTATCATTATATCAATTAATTCTATTTTATCAATTACACTAAAATCTTATTTTCATTATTTCACAATTTATAATTCATAATTTTAGATCAATAATTTATTCATTAAACACATACATCAACCAATTTACATATTAATTTCATATCTCAATCCTAATATAAAAATTTTAATTCTCATAATACTACAACTAAATTAATAACAAAACCTTAAAAATTAAAATAATTATACAAACTTACAAAAGTTCCTGTTTCTTCCACTTTCTCTTTTCCTCCTTTTCTTTCTTTCTTTTTCTTCTCTTTTGGCTTTCACTTTCTCCTCCCCAATTCTTATGGTTTTGGTTTCTTTCAATTGGAAAAAATCATTTTTTAATTTGTTAATTAATTCAAAAATTAACGAGTAGTTAAAATTTATTCTAACAAATCTAAGAATCACTATTATGCCAGGTTCTTTTTCACTTTACATGCCCAAAATTTAGTCACTTTTTAATCTAAATATATGGTAAAAAATATGCCAAAAATATAGACAAATTGATAGTTAAGATTAAAACACAAGTGATGGCTAAAATTTACAAAAATAAATGAGCTTAAATATTATATTTGAGCCTAAATAAAATTCATAGGCCTAATTTTTACTCTTGAGTTTAAAAAAAAATTATGAACTTAAATAAATTATTTGGTTTAATAAGGTTATTGAGCCAAAAACTAACTTATAAGTCGAATGCTTATTCAAGCCTAATTTATAATTTGAGCTCTAATCTAAATTAATTTTTATTATTTTTTTTAAAATTCTTAAATCTTGATCCAATAAAATTTTAAACTTATAATCTAATTATCTAGTAAATTTTTTACTATATAAAATTTATTTAAATAAAAAAATAATACAAAAGTCATAAAATAAAAAATTTCAAACATCGAAATGGTAAATGATGTATTATCGAATAATTATACCTAAAATAAATTGTTTGAATATTTAAAAAAAATATGCGTTACAAATAATTAATAGAAAGATATTGTTTAAATAAATTTTTTTAAATATTAAGAACTATAAATAATAATTTTTTTAAGATATATTTATAATTGACTATATTATGTTAAAGGGGTTAACGGAATTGTAAATTTCAGTGAGATAAGTGATACATTTTCTAAATAAATTTTATATTTTTTTATAATATTTTATTATGTCCAACTTGTTTCTATGACTCGATCCTGTTATTGGAGCTTCCAATTTATGAAGTATTAAAAAAATTTTGGAAATTGTAAACTCTAGATAAAATTTATCATATTAGTGTTGAAAATTGCATTTGAAAAATGAGAAGATTCTACGACACAATTTTATGCACGACCCTCCAATTTACAGTTAAAATATCGTGAAATTTATTTATTTATTTATTTTTAGATTATAGGAATTATTAGTGACTGGAATTTGAAATGCATTTATTTTTAGTTTTTCATATATTTGACTAATTTTTCTAAAATTAGTGGAAGAAAATTTCAATTTTCAAATTTCATAGAGAGAGAGAGAGAGAGAGAGAGAGAGAGAAAGAGAGGAGAGGAAATAAAGAGAGAAGGGTAGAGTCAATAACTATAACTTTAGACTTTTTTTATATTTTTTTATTAACAAATAGATTTAAGTATTTTAAAATTTTATAATTTAATTTCACACTTATAATTAATATACTGCAATTATTAAACATATAAAATCTAATTTAACTGTTAAAAATATTTAGATTTAATACTTAATAAAAAAATATATATAAATTATAAAACTAGATGATCATCCATCTTGTTGTATACATACACGTGCGCGCCCCCACGAAAAACTCGCTTTAACTAGTCTCAAGGTTAAAAAAATTCATCAAATAAATCGCTCTCTTTCCCCTGATCGGATGATTTTTCGTGTTTTTTTTTTTTTTTTTTTTTTTTTTTTTCTGAAAAGAATGATACGATTGGATGATTTCAGAATCGACAATTCTCAACAGTATCAGACCAAGTTTTCCCACGTTAAAGACAATTTGGAAGTTTGCCGTACGCATGGAACTAAGTACTAACCCCACAAATCAACCTTGTTATCGGACTGACTTGAAGTTCATTTCAAGATTCACCAAACCTTGTCGCCAACAGCCGTTTTACTAGATTTAGTCCATTTTGTGGTTTAACCACTTAGTTCAAAGAGAAATGGTCATTTTTCAAAATTTTTATTTAATATTTTTATACTTTTTAAAAAATATTTGCTATCTTTTATAATAAATAAAGTTTTATTAATTTAATATCATCATAAAAATATTAAATATGTTTTTAAAAAATAAAAATATCAAAATATTGAACTAAAAAAATTATTATTTACCTTTATTCAAAAGTTCATTATCAATTTCTTTTTCTTTATTCATTAAATTTAACTATCAACCACTAAATTAATAAAATATAAATATCAAAATTTTTATTATCTTTTCGAACAATGACATGATATTTTAAAAGATTTTGCTAACAAGTGCGCTTAAAATACTTATTATTAAAATTTATATATTTTAATAAAATAAATAATAATATTTAAAATTTTAATATATTAATAAATTATAATTTTTAATATAAATAATAATAAATTTTAATACATTAAAATTATAATTTATTAAATATAAAAAATTTAATAAGTGTTCTTAAAAATAATCGTCAACAAAACTCTATTTTAAATAAGTTAAAAATTTTACTGATATTTGATAAATATTTTTTTATAAATTTCAGAATAGTAAAAATTATAACTTATCAAATAGGGCACTAGTTAATAAAATTTTATATTAAAAAAATTATAATTTATCAGATAAAGCATTAATTAACAAAATTCTATATTAAAAAAGGATAATATAATAAATAGTGTTTTATCGAAAGTACAACATTTAACGGTATTAATTAACACTTAAATACTAAAATAAAATTAAAAAGAGAGGAATTTTAAAAATTAATTAGATAATGTTTATTTAATTTAATAGTTAAGATTTCACAAACTACAATAATAGGCACATTCTAATGACCAACAGACTTCGAACTGTAATAATAAAGTCTTCTTCCTTTCATTCTATACGAATTGATTTAATAATATACTCTTCTAATTTCTATTTTGTCCTTATCTGAGTTGAAATGTGCAGAAAAAAGAATATTACCCGAGAGCTTGGGATAAAGTAGGATAGAGTGTGTAAAAAAAAAAAAAAAAAAAAAAAAAACACGGGGATAAATTTTTGAAAGGACTCCCAAATTTCAATTTAACAAGCGCTTTTCCGATTACAAACCAAACAAAACCTTAATAAATGGTACGTGATTTTAAATTAAATGACCTCTCTTATCATGTCGCTATTATTTAAAATCAAACAAGTAGATATCTATTTCTGCTAACTTTGAAGAGAAAGTAAGATTTTAATATAAGCCAGACAACATCATGCATCATCTCAATCCCAAACACGTTTCAAAATGTTGCTGTTTTATAATGCTACGAAACATGCATAACCATGTATTACATATATATGATGGACGAGCATCCCAGCTAAATCATTTTTGTATCGTCAATTAAATATCGGGCTTTAAGATTTATAAACACAAAAGAGATATTGAAGAAAAAAGTTTCCAAATTTACTAGAGAAAATAAGTGCTGTTAAAAGGTGGAAGGACTGCACTCTATCAACCCTAGCAACTATGTAAGTGCCAAATTTTAAAATTATGCTTCACGCTTTGATTTTAATCCACCATTTCCTATGTAACAACTGGACCGAAAGGGCCACCAGGTCGATCAATATCTGGCGGCACAGCGGGGGGAGGATCGATATCGGCGGAGGAGTAAGCGGTGGCAAAACATCCAGAGTAGGGTCCTGTGGCAGTTTGTTCGGTGGTGGCGAACGCGGAGTACCTGGCGGAGTCAAAGGAATATCAGGAGGAGTTGGTGGTGAAGGTAAAGGCGGAACTTGGTTGGCTGTCCCTGGATCAGGGATCGTAGTGATTTCTGGAGGAGAATCAGGGTGTATTTCTATCTCTTGAAACTTTGGGATCTCTTGCGGAACAGGGCTTGGTTGATAGTTTGGAATTTTTGAAGGAAATTCCTGCGGGGTTTTGCCTGGACTCTCTGCTGGATCATGGGCGAGTAGCTTGTGTCTTGGAAACGTATTTGGTTTTTGGCGTTTACCAGACTACTGATGATTATCTTTCTCTGTGTATTATTGCAGCTGAGGAAAGCGAGGGAATCGATGGAGTTTCTGCTATCGTTGGATTGGAAGCATTGGATGAAAGACAGAATGGGATAGATATTTTCATGAGGGAGGACGAGACTGAAGAGACGGCGTTAGACATTTTTGACATTAATAGAAGACGCTGGAGCGAGATCGTCGAGTGTTAGTAATATTTTTCACATTTGTGATTCATCTATCTAATCTGGTTATCGGATAGTTTTGAAGTCTGTATTATTTAAGTCGATGACGTTTACCGATCTGACATCTTAGACTTATTTTAACTGAAGTTTTTTTATTTTAGATATCACTAGGTAAAAGGCTTAATTTAACTCTAGTCGTCTCAATATATTGACACTCACATTAATTATTGAGACGACCCAATGTCTCTATTTAAAAAACGAAAGTTATAAATGAGATTGACAATTATATTGTTTAAATAATTATTTAAGTATCCCATCATGTTAGGATGTATTATACTCTATAAGTTACAGGTACTTATTGTTACTTCAAATTTAAAGTGAAAGAGTAGTGAACAGATTGACTCAACCACTATATCTACTCCTGTCTAATCAAAGTCCCATTCTCCAATGCTCACACGTATAAAGGCCCTGTAAAAGGTGAAAATAATACATGAAGAGGAATTCTTTGGGAGAGATTCCTTAAGAGGGCCATCTTTGAACGGTGAAGAGAGAGAAATTGCACTCACAAACATTTTTTGAGCCCAGCCTCCCAGATCAGTAAAATGGTAAAACACTCATTTTCTCTCTTTTTATTTGGTCTTGCACAGTCCATTAACTTGAGTATCAGAGTTTATTTGTCGGTAATCTGACTTCACCCTAACTCATTTTTCTGTGATTTCAGGTAGTCCTCGAAGAAGTTCTACGTCGATCATAATAGTAAATCTATGTGGTGCGTTGAGTTTTTCGTCCTTGAAAAATTTAAGAATCCCTTCCAAAGAATCCCCCTTCATGTATTGCTTTCACCTTTTATAGGGCTTTTGCACGTATGAGTATCGGAGAATAAGAGTTTGATTAGACAGGAGTAGGTATGGTGTTTGGGTCAATCTTTTCACCACTCCTTCACGTTAGGTCTGGAGTAACAATGAGTGCCTACAACTTACAGGGCATGGCACACCCTAACATGATGGGACGCCTAAATAGTTACTTGAACAGCCTATTTGTCGGTCTCATCCACAACTCTCTTTTTTAAAATAGAGACATTGGGTCGCCTCGATAATTAAGGCAGGTGTCGAGATACCAAAGCGACCAGAACTGAGTCAGGCCTTCTGCTTAGTGACGTCTGGAGTCGAAAAACTTCAGTTGGAACAGGTCTCGATTCAATAAATGTCATCAACATAAGTCCCTCAAGTTTCTACTGTATAGCCGAGGCAATTTAAATTCTGATTCGAAAGTCATTGTACTTCAACCTCCAACGATAGTTATTAAATACAGCTACTTCGGTTTCAACCCACTGTTCCTCGAAAAAATAGGATTTAAATGCGCCGTTTCTATGTAAAGCGTTGTGTGGCCACGTGTAGGTATCCTGGCGGTGACTACTGAATAGACGCGACATTTGAAGGTACCTTTTCAACATTATGAGACCTGATACATCCCTGGTGTACATCTTTTGACCCTTCGGACGCTTCGTGACACTTGAGTGCTGAGCATCTGCCTATAAATACTTATCGTTTGTCCCTTCTTTTCCTTTATTTCATACTTTCGACACTTTTAATCTTTCATTCACGAGTGATTTTGACCTTATCTCTTTGCAGCTCTAACTTTCGTGCCTTCAGCAAATCATCGTCTTTAGTCTGTCATTAATTTATTTGGTAAGTTGTTTATTTTATCCCTTTTATTACTGTTTTTACGGTGATGCTTGGCAGGTCCGTTGATTTGTAGGGTGGGGTGGGGTAGTGGTGTTACAAATCAGTTGTTGAAAGTTGGAGTTCATGACTAAAGTTCTTGACAATCATCACGTAGTCGGGGCGACAAGGGCGGGCAAGATGAGAGAGCACTTGCAAACCCCTTATCTTTTTTTGGTATCCGAAGATGTCAATTCTACGTGGAGTTTTCGACCTAACGTCCTATTTTCTGCGTGTAGGAGATGAGCAGCAGTAGTGATAGCCATCACACAGAGACGTTAGGTCCATCATTTCGAGAAATTACTGAGGAAGACTCGACATCTAATTCTGTCCCAAATTTTAGTGACGAGGGGTCTACAATCGACTCGATCCTAATACACAGATCAGGAATCGAGTTTGAGGCTGATCGATTCTCTTTCATTATCTCCACCAATGACCTTGACGTGTACCGGGAGGCATTCCAAATAGACAATTTGGTGACCCTAAGGGTTCCTAAAAGAGGAAAAATACCAAGCCGTCCTCCATCAGAAGAAACTGTCTTCAATGAGGAGCTATTCTTACTAGAGGTAAGGCTATTGCTCTAGCTATTCTTTGTCAGCGTTCTCATATATTTTCAGATTCCCTTGTACCAGTTGGTCCCAAACAGTTGGAGGGTTTTGATCGGGCTATACATGTTGTGATAGTAGTATTTTGGCGAGCCCCTAAATATTTTTGAGATGGCCTACATCTACACCTTAAGAAAAAAATTCAACGTCGAGCCCCAGACAGTACGATCTACAAATCAGGCCAGGCACCCCAAATTCGATGAGGGGTAATCCTTCCAGTACTTGGTACTGGAAGGACAAATAATTTTTTATTGAAGGCGAATGAGACCTTGCTGCAGGAGGAGAGATCTCGAATAAATTTAGGTCGATAACAGTTTGATCGGGTCGCCTTGCTCTGAGTCAGGAGTCAAAAGGCAGAATGAATTCCTTTGGTGACATTGCCGCTGACCAAAAGGAGCTTTTATCTGAAGCAAATTTGATAGAATCCAGCCTGATCTCCTCCTAAGTCTCGCTTATTGCCCTGAACTGAGTAAAGATAAAGGGTAGGACATCCAAGATTCAATTTCAGAGCGGTTTGCAGCTGTCAGAAAAACAACAAGGGGGGTAGGAAGAGGTCAGTTGTCACCTCCACCCCCACCGCACCAGCAGAAAGTCCCGAGAGCTCTCCTAAAAGACAAAGGTAAGGCTTTTGCCCCACCTTAAGATACGTTAGACAGCAGCAATAGCCCTCCCCGATTAACAAGAAAGAGACCAAGAACTGGGAAGGGTCGAGAAACTATTGAGTAGAACCATCTCTGTCGCTTACGCCAGTCGATCCAGCTCAATAAACACCTAGGGCTCAAGCCAACAAGTTTTGGCCCATCCCTTCAGGGTCTTACCGTCGGCGATTCCTCGTCGCTTCGCACTACCTTGTTTTCAAATGCCGAAGTTAGAGCTCTCAGATATTGGTGAGGACAAGAGGTTAATGGTGGCGTAGCTCCTACCCCTCATTAATGCTACAGTTTTCCTAGTGGACAAGACAATTGACAAGGAGGTAGGGAATCTTACCCCTGAGGCGGCAATAAATTACGTGAGGGACTCCTCAGCCATGGTAGGTCTTTCTCGACCGGATCTTTTTTCTCATTTTTTAGGCTTACATGACTAACGGTTGTCCATGCAGATAGCCCATGTGCTCTTTCGACAGTAGGAGC
>JAWDEX010168083.1:0-16619 GCA_035221805.1 Trichilia hirta | reverse complement strand
CTCAAAATCTTTTATATGAAGTTAACGGATTCTATCTGATAATTATTTACTTATTGATATAAGTAACACGTGATCAAATCGATTTTTGTCTACAAAATATGATTAATCTCGTATTTATACACCATATAACTATGTGTATCTATACCGATTAATAATCATGACGTCTTAGACCTGAGGAGTAGTTAACATACCCATATAATTCAGTAATGAATCATTAACAATATATATTTGTGTGATTCATCATAACTTTGATCATTTTTAAATAATAATTTTCTAACTATTATTCTATACTAATGTCCTAATGATACGACTATCATATCACTCGTGCTAATATCATCTTATAATATTCACTGAAGACATTTAGTATGCCTATACTACAATATCAATGTCCAGTTGATATTATTTTTGTAGAAAATATTTTAGATAATGCAATTATCTAGAATATGTTATATTCGTATTTTATTATTAGTATGATTAAATAAAAAAAAGTAATATATATATATATGAATTAAAATAATTTTTTATTAATAAAATATGTATGCAATATATATTATTACAGTAACTCAATACAATGTATCCAAAATCGATAACACAAATAATTTTAGGGTATATAATACTAATAGTCGACATTCTCAAAATCTATGTATTTTAGACTCTCAAAATTTGTTTCTCAACTCTCAATAAATGTGTAAATTTCATTCTTGAAATACGTTTAAAATCTCACTCTTAAAATTAGTTCTATTCCATACTCTCGAATTCATTCTCAAAATTAGTTAATCAACTCTCAAAATATATCTCAAACTCACGCTTAAAATTTGTTTATTTTCACAAATTATTTTATTCCAAACTCTCGAATATTTTAAAAAATAACTCTTGAAATCAATACATTTTTCCTCTGAAAAATATGTTTTTTCTACACTCTCGAATTTACTCTCAAATATGATATTCAAACTCTCGAACACTACCTAAAAACGTTCTTGATATCTACCTTAACAAAATCGTAACTCTTAAAATTAGTTGTAACAAATTTCGAGAGTAACAATTCATCTTCTGCAATTATTTACAGTAAAAATAATACTTATTTTACACACTTATTTTTATTTTTATACATTTCAATTAATAAATAAAATCTATTACATATTTATTCTATTCCCAAAACAACAAGAAAATAAAAAATCATTTAAAAACTCACAATTTATGATTTTAAATAATGTTTTTGTCATTGTCACACTAGAGTTGAGTTTGAGAGTGATTAATTTGAGAATATAAATAGTAAAATTATTTGTTTGAAAGTGTTTTTGTAATGTATATGGTTTGAGGATATAATAGTCCAAAAAAAGTATTTTTGGTTAAATGTAGGATAATTTTTTTGAATGAGGTTAAATTTAGAATTAATTATTAAAATGAGGTAATTTTGTCAAATTTTTAAAATAAAATATTGATGGCATTAGATGTTTTAGATTTGTCGGTTAAAGTTTTCAATCCAAAATTTTGATTAGATGGCTTAATCTTTTGACTAATAGGTTTGTTTATATTTTTGTTCAAATTTTTTATTGACTAAAGTGTCTAATTAAGGGCATTGGCGAATTATTGAAATTGCTTTCGTTGTCAGAATTGGTTATGATAAAATATTATACATCTCGTTTAGTTAATAAATTTTTAAAAATTATAAATTAATTTATAAAATATTATAACTTCTTAATTTTTGTGATCGTTTACTAATTGTACGAGTATCTTTATTTAAAAGAAGTGGGTTGGAGTGGAACACCCTTGTAATACTTGTTTTTTTCTTCTTCTTTTTTTTTTCATTTTGGGCTGAGTCGGATCAGGATTGAAGAACTCAAGAGCGTCCAATTCGATTTGTTTCTGTTCATTTAAGCTGTTAATTTCTATTGATCAATTTTAAGTACACCCGCTTTCAAGTCCATTAAGCCACCGTCAACTCTACTCCACTCCACTCTAATGGATTTTTCAGTTATCCTTGAAAAAATTGAACTTTTTTTAATTTTATTTTCTATTTCCAATAACCAATTGAGTAATCCTAGGCAAGAATTATCGAATTTGTATTTTAAATGGGAGAAGATAAAATTTTTACTCTTTAAAACAACTGATTAAACCGAAAGTTAGGATACAAGTTTACGAGTTGAATCTTTAATTGTGTTATAGATTGAATTCAAAGTCAACTTTCTTTCGTTGTGACAACTATTTGAATATTTGGCTGAAATGTTACCATTACCATCTTAATTACAAACTATTCTAGTTTCCACCCATAAATAAATAAAATAATAATAATAATAATAAACACAATTAATTGATAAATATTATATTGGTTACTAATCAAAATAAATATTGTTCGACTACTAGTTGTTTTTATTTTTAAAATTAAGTATGATCAATATATACATATATATATATATATCTATGCACGTAATTCTTCTTCCCTGTATGTTTCTAAATTTCGTCAAAATGTTTTTGCATGTTTCTAGAAATATAGAATCCTTTGATGGAAGAATTGGAAGTTAGCTACTAAACAAGAGATATTGTGCATGGTCTTACTCTTCGTCAAATATTAATTTCAATTAGCCTTTTTCAAAAGGAAACACATGAATTATCCGTGAAAATTTTACTCTTGACAACTTACAAGTTAGAAAGGCATGTAGTCATGCAAACAAAATAATGACCAGCAGTGGAGGAGCACAAAAGGAAAACTTTTTTCACAACAGAAAACCAATAAATAATTAATTTTCATTCATTATGACGTCAATGTGAACGGGTTTCAAATCATTGAATTTATAGAATTAATCAGACAAATTACATAGGATTGTGAAATCATTAATTACATAATCAAGCACAAAAAATGAAAAATAAATACAATTTTGTAAATCAAACTATAGAGCAAACTCTGAAATTCTATGTATACACTACAGTTTAAAGAATAACAAATTAATTTATACAGAGACTAATTATGTTATGTAGGATCCTAACTAGCTTTTGGAAACTGATGAATTTAATTTATGCTTTTAGTTATTCACATCATTGATTCCCTTGCTCGGCCCCGATGGAGGTACTGGCGTCCCTTTTGGAAGAACATTCAGAACCAACGAACGATATTTTCTCGAAACTTTCAGAGAACACGGATGCTGTTTTACTTTCTCCACTTGGTCGCTAGGAAGTGCGATATCAAAAGAGGTTTCAGGTTCAGTAATTGGCGAGCTCTGAGGGAGTTTTCTAGCTGAAGATTGAGATGTAAGTATAAGAGAGAGAAGGAGAATCATTATTGCTTTGAGGTGATGGAGTTTCTGCGTTTTCGCCATTGATGATCCCAAGAGAGAATTTGTGTTTTGCGCTTTGTGTTGATGAAGTTAGGAAGGTTTTTATACGGCATGAGCAAGTCAGAGGAGCGGGAAACAACCAGTGAAACGCAGCGTTTTTTTATGCGGAGTTGACAGAGTCATAGGTTGAATTGTCAAAGGCATGGGTTGGGGAAATTGCAAGACTCGCGCTGGGTGTTCACACTTGACGCGACGTGAAAGCAACCACGGCTTGTATTTGGAATTGGATTTTAACTAAATCTCAGTAAGTAAACACATACATAAAATAGAATTGTGTAACAAATAAATAAATAAATCGAACCTCGTGTTTTAGATATTACTAATTAACTAGTTTTAGGTAGTTTAGAACTTGTTTTAAAATTATTATTGATTCATTTGTTGTATATGTTTAATTCAATTCTCTTAAAAAATAGTTTTGGGAAAATATATTAATAATGTAATTAAGAACTTATACTGGGATAGTAACAATCAAGTCCCTAGGTTAAGCTTTTTTTATATTTTTATAAATGAAAATATAACTTATCTAGTTATATCAAATAAGCTTTTGATTTTTATTGAAAAAATTGAAATATCCTTTTGTATTAGATAACATATTGTTGTATTATATGATAAAAAACAATATTTGAAAGATAATTTTGTAATTTTAATAGGAGCAAGGGTTTGTTTGATATAATACGTAATTCATATTTTTTATGGTGAGTAGAATATATGAAACGTTAGTGATCCGGATGTATTATTTTATTTTTAATTATATTTTTAAAAAATCAACCAATCCATGTGGATTGTAGATTTTTTTTTAGTCGGTGTGGAACTGGAGCGTGTAGGTAAACACATCGAGCTTTGAGTTCAGTATTCATTCTCTCATCTTGGAACGGAAGCAACTCCGCAAGTGCGCGTTTGTCGTCCTCGTCATATCTTGTAGCAAAAGAAACTTCAGAATTGATACGACACGGCGTACGCGAGAATCGTTTCTTTCTGTAATTTCATTGACACTGACTGCTGCATTCTCCATCTACCGACGTGCCACATGATAATTTTTTATTGATGTATTTATATAAATTTATTTAAATAAATATATAGATCGTTTCTATTTGTACTAAAAATATTCAATTTTTTTGTCCCTTGATTCTTCTTGGTGATAGTGGAGATAAATATTTGATGTTTGAGCTATAGTGTCATAATATAATTATTCAGTCATTTAATAGTTGGGATATCTTTAACAGACAATTCTAAAATCAAAAAAAAAAATATATTAATTATTGTTTCATAAAATGTTCGTTTATATGATTAATAAATAATTATTTAGAAAATACCGAAATAAGAAAGAGTCGATAGAGGAGTTGAAGTCATCGGTCATGGATCACCAAACCCTTACTAAATTGTATTAGACAATGGATTGTGTTGACAGGACGAAAGAAATGAAAACGCGTTGATGAAGGCGAGATAAGACTTTTAGGTTCTTGATTCTTGTTCATCAAGGAAATATAATATAGATTGTTTAATTTATTATTACTATTTATTCAAGAAAAATGTTTGTTCTTGGATTGGGAAACTGCCATATGACATCACAGGTTACGTAGTGGAATTGAATTAAATTCACAAAAGAAACCATATATCAAAGCGCCCAAACGGTCAAATTATACCGTTTAAATTGATTTACATACTGTTTAAAGGTAATCAATATTTTTTCTAAATGTTTGATTTTGGTAATATTTAGTCTCATATACAATAATTCAATTCAAAATTATTGGATTAATTAATTTGACCCAAAATTAATCTTGTTCAACTATTTTTGACCTTAGTACTGTATATATTATATGTGTGTTGAATATTAGTATAATATGTTGTAAGCAGAACGCTACTTTCGAGTGACGGGTCGTCTGGTTTTGACAAATTTGGTCTCTATGGAAATTAACAATTCCATGAATTTTAACTAACTAATAATTAATGTGATTGAACAAAAAACTTCAATTGATGGGATTTCAATAGTAATTGAAATTTGTTCTCTCAAAATCAAATATTTTCCTGCAAAAATTCCTCATAACATGCAGAATCAACAGATTCGACTAGAAATTGCTATTCTTCCAAAAGAAGAAAAAAAAAAAAAAAAGGCTTCATTCTTCTTATGTTAACATGACAATAAATAAATTAATCAATTATCCAACAATTAATCAACTGATTAACGAAGTTAACTTTTTCTTTTTTTACTATAGGAACTGATTTCGATTCACAGCCGAAAGTGCTTTTGCATTGGATGAATTAGCAATTAGTATTTAATTATATAAGCAAGAAAAAGGCACAAAGGACCCGATTCATCGTTTTTCTTATCAAATTTATTTCCTCTTTTGTGGGAAGACATTTCCAATCTATTTCTTGAATGGAAAGGACACTGAGGTTTTCTTTTTCATAGTGCCTTTAATCTTCTCTTCTCGTGGGTTATGGATTGCTTTGTTGCTCTCTTTAGATACACAAAAAAAAAAAAAAAAAATCATCCTCATTCATTATATTGTCTAACTGTCGTCGTATATACATCTCATCAAGACGTTTTAGTTAAAGGATATCAAATTTCAATCCAGCAACTCTTCAACATAAATATCATAGTGATTAGAAGAAAAAAAAAGTGAACTGCGGTTATCTATAAAATTGGGCATATACTTTGATCTTAATACATACACATATCAATTGGGCATATGCTTTCATCTTAATCTACATATACAAAAAATTTCAACCAAAATTAATGGTTTAAATATTGTTACGTTTTGTATAATATTTAAAAAAAATTATACAAAGAGAAACTTACTCTACTGTGGTCATCTAAATTTTATAAACTATATATCACAATTTCAACATTGGAATTATGAACTTAAATAAATTTTTTAACAATTTAATTGAAAATTTCCCTCACTATATAAGCCAGTCACGAGTAATGATTGTATCAGCAACCAAATTAGGAGGGTTCATTTTGCATGAGTATTCAATTAATTAATTGATATATTATGAACTAGAGACAATCAAAACAAATTAAACACTAAGAAAACATCAAGATATACAATTTTATCATGATCTTTGGTTTTAAATTTTCACGCCAGAAGCAGGCTGCCTGATCCCATGTGCCATGAAATTCATATCTTTTGTCGGGAAGATGCTAAACTTAGTTTCAATGAACTGCAGACCTTCTTCTCAATACAGCATTTAATTAAAGTCAGAGAAACAGATAAATAATTAGTTATTGCAATTCTTTTATATAAAAACTTTGGTTACTTGTCACCTTCATCAACGCGGTATTTATTATTATTTTTTGTTGTTATTGTTATTGTTACTGAGAGGTAAAAGAAAAGTTCATTGAATAAAGCCATCAAAGAGATTTTATTCATATTGAAATATAAATAATATATTCATTGCTCATTACCAAAGAATTAAAAAGCAAAAAGAACAAAGAAAGCAGATTAAAGTTCATGTTATCATAATAGAGTTCTTTGTCAATTCATATTGCATGGCCCTCCATTTGTAAAAGTTAATGATACTGTTTTCTAAAATATTATGCCACCTCTGCTATTCTTAATGCCCTATAAATAATTCCTACGAGTATTTCTTTACCTCCTTAAGAAAAAACATAAAACATTGTGTTCTTCTTCTTCTTCTTTAGCCAAATAATGGCTAGAATAAACCTCAAGAGCAGTTATCTTGTGCTGGTTTCATTGTTTTTTCTGTCTCTGATGTTCCATTGCAAAGTTGGTATGAGATTTGGCAACAATTTTGCTACACCTACTGCTCGCCATTTGCAAGAGAGTGCCGCAGGAACAAGAAAACTTCTCAACATAAAATTAGATTATGATTTCGGATATCAAGCTCCGCCACAGGATGGTGATGATTTCTACAGAAGACAAGGTGATGTTCCAAGCCCTGGTGTTGGACACTGAAGTCATCCAAGTTATTGCTAATATGTATGCATTTTTTACTTGAACTTTTATATATACATAAAGTCCTAAGGTTTTTTAGTACCACTGTATTCTCTTCTTGATATTCTTCATATATCTGTTTTGTATATTTTTTCTTGTTAGAAAATTTTCCTGCAAAAAACGATCTATTTTATTACCATTTCGTGTGTGCATATTGAGAGAGAGAGAGAGAGAGAGAGATGGGTTCATGTACTTTGGAATTCACATAGTCTATCATGCATGTAGTTTTTAAAAGATAAGCGCAACATAATGGTGGTATAGTTGGCAAGCCAGCAATTTTTAATGAATGAAAAATTGGTATAATCCTGCATATATAAATGTAGTTTACAATCTTGTTATTTTCTTACAGACCAAGGGACATACATGATACCAATCTACTTTTATGTCGCTCAAATTTAGAGCAATCTTAATTATATTTGTTTGCTTTAATTTATTGTTTCCTTCTCGTGAAAATTCTTTAAAACCTTAAGTTAAAAGTCAAGATACAATATTTCTGGCCCTTGTTTCATAATAAAAGGCAAAAATATTGACGACTCTTAAATGTTAAAACAATGAAAAACTTAACTTTCATGTGGTACAAATTTAACACTAAAAAAATTAATACATAGAAATTATCGTAAAATTAAGAACAAATTTCTTATCAATTTCATCTTCCACATTTGCTTGCCAGGTAGATTATGGCTTGAATTAGATTTATATAATAAAAATATCTTATAAAGTATAAACTTTTATTTATGGGTTCATTTACATGGATAATATTGATCTAAAAAAGATAATTATTTACAAGTGAATTCTTTTGTCTAAATTCTAATTATTAATGCTGGTAAGATTGTTGATGCACAAATTCTAAAAGTTATTTTTTTTTGTCAGACTATTGTAAAATTAACTTTAGGCATTTTTTAAGTAAAGATTTGAAGATATCTATTTTCTCAAGACCTATAAATATAAGTTGTCTAGTAAAAAAATTTTGATGTCTAAGTTAATGAGTAATAAAACAACAATAAAATAAAAAATATAGTAAAAAAAGTTAATAAATAAAAGGTTTTTTTTTTTTTTTTAATTTATCAATTGTGTCACGTGGAGATGAGAGGCAAATAAGATGATGAACAATGGTTACCAAAAGTCAATAGATGCTAACCCCTCTCCTCATTGGACTTGACTCTTTTTTAAATAAGTGACTATCATGTATTACAAATTTTTTACATTAGCTATCAGAGAATGAGATTGATAGATAACTTATTATAAAAGACTAGCATGTATTGTAAAATTTATTGATTACCAAATAATTATTGCACTATCTCTTTATTATTTTAATAGCTTCCACACAATGAGTTACTTGATGAGTTGTTGTGTTATGTAAATATTAATAAAGGATACACTTGCAATGCTTGACATATCTGCCATCGTACTCTTATTTTTAATATTTTTAGTTTAAAATTGTTGAAATGAGTTAGGAATGGAGGTTTTTGAGTTGATGAGAAAAAACTTGAAGGCCTGTACAAGCGTGTCCCTTAGTATTATTGAAATGTCTATTTTAAAGGATTGTGTATAATATCTTTAAAGTCTGGTTAGATTAATAATGTCAATAAGGCTTCATTTTTAAAGGTATAATATTGGGACGAGTTTGAATTCCTATCCATGTGACAAGAATGATAATATGAATAAATATTTATTTTTGTCAACTAAAAAAGGTTCAACAGTAATATTTTTATTATCAAATGAAAATATTTGATTAATTACCTAATCACGTAGCCAAAGTCCTATTCCTATCATTTAGCTGTGATCGTTTTTCTCCACAAAAGACATTGATTATGACTTGTAGCTAATAACAACAATTGGGTTCTTGAATTTTTAATCTTTTAAATAAAAACATGATCGACCCATTTATGCAAAAAATTAGCTTTGACCACTAATGAAATAGCCAAAATTTTCTTTTCATATTAATTTTTCACAGTTGAAATCTAAAATCATGTAACTTAATAATAATTTTTGTATATTTATTTCAAAGTGATATTTGTTATTTCACGATTTAAATATCTATTACATATAAATAACAAAATATTCTGCCTAATTGATAAATTATAAAAATTAAAATTCATTGTTTGGTGTTAACGGATAATAGCATACTAGGCCTCGCTAATTTAATTTTTTAAAATCCATTGAATTTTTCATTTATAAGGAACCAGTATTTTTTTTTTTTTTAATTAATCCTTGATCCCACCCCTCCCAATATAACTAACAAGTATTAAAACAACAAATTAGACAAATGATATTGAATTTTTGACCACGAAAAGACTTAAAATTGAAAAGTTTATCAATTATTTTAACAGGAATTACTAATCAGTAATTAGTGTAAATTCTTGACAAAATATAGAAAATAGGAATCTGAATGTTACGGCCCCGTTAACTAATATCTTCTATGGGGCTTATGGCATTTGGTAGAATGATTTCTAAGCTTTGCTTGATTCAGCCTGAGCCTGAAGTCCAAATTTCTGTCCAGCAAGACTGGCTCAACGCAACACCTATAAAATTTTCGTTGGTATTGATATGGCAAGTTTTAGGCATGAGGGCCTTGAGGTCCCCGTCTAACACATGATTCCGGCCTCATGCAGGCTGATTGCTTCATTTTTGTTGAATTCTGTTTGGAAATTGGCAAGGACAAGGAGACCATTCAAAATTGCGAAAATTTTCCAGTTTTGCACTACACCCTACCGACATTTATTAAATTTTGTTAAGATTCTCAGTCAAAAACAAATGAGGCCATCACTAATAATTTCAATTGAAAGAAAAAAAAAAATGATGGGTTGCATTACGTGGAAGAAGAAAACATTGGATTGTTTTATATAATATTTCGGATACATATTTAAAACGTGTATTATTGATGGTGAAAGGTTTGGCCGATTCAATCATATTAATTTACGTGAATTGATTTTTCTTATTATTATTTTTACGGTTGGTTGAACTCAATTTAAATGTGTATGAGACAAGATTTTATTGAAGAGAGTTATTGTATTTAAACTGTTTTATCTAATAACACATGTATTTTGCTCAATAAAAGTTTACATTGAAAGAAAATTTTGGTTCAATAAAAAATTATCTATGCATTAGTGGTTGAATTAAAAGGCTTTCAGAAAGATTGAATATCATATGTTTATTTGTTTTATAGTATTTGATTAAATTAATAAATAAAAATAATTTTTTAAATTCAATAGATCTTCGAAGAAATTTCTACAATTCTTATTGAAATAACAATAGAATACGCATTTTTGTTTAATAAAAATTGCTATTGCATGAGAATTGAGAATACTCTTTATAAAACGTTTTTAATGGTATGTGGTTCAACTTCATATATAATAATATTAGATAATGAATCTCCATCTTCTCTTTGAAACGGGTGTCCAACTCAACTTCCCGACTTTCAAACTCACAAATTAAACCAATCTTCTCTTTAAAACCATTTGACGTGCTTTATAGAATAAAGTAAATGCATTAAAAGAATGTATGACTTAATCAATTAATTGAAATCTTAATCACATTTAATTCTTATCTTATCTTAAAAGAGTGCATAATTTTGAGGCCCAACCACTACTGTTACGTGCTCATGTCCTTGCCCTTGACAAGAGGATGAGGTTTCAGTTACGGTTGAATTATAATTCAGTTACGGTTAATATTGAATGTTATTGTAATTTTGAAGTCATAATAATTCTTTAATAAAAAAAATAAATTATCCGTATTAAAATCCATTGAAGTCATAATAAATGGCCAATTTTTTACTAAAAAAATTAATTATTGATATTAAAATCCATCCAAAGCATCAACCTAAAATGATAATTAATGGCCAATTGATATAAAAGAACTTTGTGTGATCTACCTAAAGCTGCATTTATTTCCTACCATAAACATACACACCACAATTTGGTATTCAAATTGGTGAACCAATCCTAATAGCTTTCGTTGATTTCTTTTAGGACATTTGCGGATTTGAGTTTTAACTCTTGAACCAATTAAATTTAGGTTTTGTGGTATATAAAAAATACCCGTGCAAAATGCAACCACCTCATTGGTATCTTTTGATTTGGAAAAGACATAAGCCGGCTAACTAAGCAACAACAAATAAATAAATAAACAGATGGGTAAGATAAAATAAAATTAAGAAAAAAGTTATTACAGGGTAAGGCGATGCCCTTCGTGTAATTGAGAAATAATTAGGTTTAATTTGAATTTGAGTGCGTTATTTTGGCTCCTAGCTAGTGGATTCAAATGAGTAAAAATGAGCCCCACTTATGCTTATTTATTTAAAAAATTTGTAAAAATAGGACCTATTATTATTAACTTGACCATAAACTAAAATGACGTGCTTGAATTGTCAACAGTGTTCACGTGGCACAAACTCTGTGTAAACCGCCAAAAGCAGCATATCCTCTGTAATTTTCCAGAACCTGTATATCTTGTTTGTTTATTTTTATTTTTATTTTTTATGAGCTATGCATGTGGTTTTGAGCATTTCTCTATGCTTATTTTAATACAAATCATCAACACAACATCACCTCAAAGATTTATTGTAAATTAAAAATCATGACATATCTCGATCTTATTATATTGAAATATATTACTTGGAGATTGTCAAGTATATATTAGATGGATATAATTCTTTTGAAACTTTGGTAGATATAGTGGCATTGCAGACAGTTTTGATTTTGTATTTTATTTTTTTTTCCTAATTTATATGTGTCATTTTCTTTTTGTTGTTTAAGTTTGATTCATTTATGAAAAATCCGTTAAAATTATTTGACAACTTATTTATGCTCTCATCCATCATATTGAGAATGTTTTAAGCAGTGAGTACACAAAGCATTCCTTGGCAAGGTTAATAATCTGTAGAGCAAAAGAAAATGTAAAGAATGCATATTAGTAGTGGAAAAGTAGTACATGCACAATGTTCCATCTTCTTCACCAACTGTAGAAGATTTTCTTTTTAATGATCTGTTTTGATTTTTATTCTATTTATATAATTACTGAGCAACATTAGCAAACATTGTCGGTTGTTGGAATAACTTTAACAGCTTAATGTTTTGTTCATTTAACCGTCAAAACCAGACAAACTTTTGCATTCTTTGCCGTCTTTATAAGATTTATGCACGTGGTTAAATTTGCGTAAACTTAGTTTTACTCAGAATATCCTCCCAGGTTTTGCTTCCATCAGAACAAACAAAGGCGGTGCAAATTTTGAGAAGATATCATAGAATCACCAGTTCAAAACTTCCAAGTACTCTTGCTTTCATTTCTTATAGATTGACCTGTGAACCAGTGCAGAGAACAAAAGATTACAGAAATAACAGTTTTTCTAATGCGGGGGACATTAAGTTTGTTTTTTTTAAGAGGCGTGGATATTAACTTTAAGGTAAATGATTTATATTATATTTATTGGTTAATCCTGTTTGGTTTCAGTGTTGCTATAAGGTCATTATCTTTCAAGCCAAAAATAAAAAAATTAGCAGTTTAGCCAGAAATGATAAAACCAAAAAGTTGGCCATAGAGAGTGAGCCAACGGGTATAATATGCTGAAAACCGAAAGTGTTAGCCCTTTCATAATGGTGTGAACTCTTGAAAACGAAAAAGCTGGTTGCTATGTATATTTTCAGTAAAGAGCATCTTCTGCTCTCATGTTTAGTTTTTGGTAGACTCACATTCACATGATCTTTGCCTAATAGATTATAATCTCTTCTGTGCCAATTTGACAATTTCTTTCCGGTGATTAGATTTGGTTAAGTGTATAGAGTCATAATTTTTATATTGGAAGTTTCAATTTTCATCTATTTTCTTGAGCTAGATGCAAACCCCATTAAGCACTTCACCATTTTCTTTACTTCCAAAAGCTGCTTTCAACTATTAACCAGCAAAAGAGAATGTAAGGGATAGGTGGGAATTTGGAAAACCAAAAATAACTTTTGCTCAAAAGCATGTGAATTATTAAACAGTCCAAAAATTCGGCTTTAAAGCCCTAGACAGTTTTTGTAGATGGTGTGTGTGTGACATGGCCTTTGTGAGTGTAACTGTTGTGTAATTCACGTGATTCTGCCTTTTGGCTCCCATTACGCAAAGATTCTCCTTATTTCGTTGTGAATTCCCTGTGAAAAGGATGTGACTACTTCTACCTATATAGTACAGATGCAACAGTGCCATTGTTTTGTAGTATTTTGATGTTGTTTTATCTCTTCGTTTCTTCCGAGTTAATTTTCCAGCCCATTTGTTCGATCTTTGGGGTTGGACATCTTTGTTTGATTCAAGTGCAAGAAACAGTGAGATATCAATTTCTTTTTGTTTATCACTGAAAAACAAAAACAAAAAATAGTGTACTATTGTGCAATTAAATGGGGCCTTTGAACATTTACGGGCCTGTAGTTGATAATTTTAGAGTAGCTGACCTTTATCACTTGGCTTTGCGTTCTCTTTCCTTTCCTTTCTCAAAAGGATTTTCTAATATTTCCAAAAGTTTGGTAGGGATGTGATGGAGGTATAGTTAGCATGTGGGTTTTTATTGAAAAGTGGGGAATGCGACCTGCTTTTACTTCTCCAGTTGCGAGTGTGGAAATTACTTCGTGGCCATTTCTATCATGTTTTGATAATTCTCATTTCTTTTCTCGTGTTTTATAATATTTTCTATTGTATCATTGCAGATCTACTAAGAAATATATTTGAAAGCAGAAAGTGCTTCTGAAGATTGAGGAGCAGTAACCATGGATCTTGAATATGGGAAGTGTTGGGATTCTTCCAAGGTTAGTCCATTTAGGTGTTGAGCTCACTACTTGATTTTGTACGGTCTAATTTCATATATGCCTTACCCACTTGGATTTTCTTTTATAGCTCAACTGAGTTCTTAAATCTGTTCATATAATTGCATTTCAGAAGGATTCTTGGAAGACAATATTGCTTTTAGCCTATCAAAGCCTTGGTGTAGTATACGGGGACTTAGGCATTTCCCCACTCTATGTTTACAAGAGTACATTTGCGGAAGACATTCAACATTCTGAAACAAATGAAGAAATTTTGGGGGCTTTGTCGTTTGTATTTTGGACTCTAACTTTAGTTCCTTTGTTCAAGTATGTTTTTATTGTCCTTCGAGCAGATGACAATGGGGAGGGTTAGTGCCTCAATTATCAAGAACTTCTGATTTCACTTAGTTCTTGTATTTGTAAAATTCAACCTTTTATGCCTGATTTTTCAGGTGGTACTTTTGCGTTATATTCGTTGATATGCCGGCATGCGAAAGTAAGCCTTCTGCCAAACAGACAGGCCGTTGATGAAGCACTCTCTACCTATAAACTGGAGCTACCCCCGGAGAAGAAGAACAGTTCAGATGTGAAAAAGTATCTCGAGAAGCACAAGTTCTTGCATACTGCTTTGCTTATCTTGGTTCTTCTCGGCACTTGTATGGTAATCGGAGATGGTCTTCTTACCCCAGCCATTTCCGGTAAAATTCTTTCTTGTAACATATGTACTACATTTTTATTGCCAACTTTTCTCCCCAGTAGCAAATAAACTTTTGTTTTGTTGTCTAGTTTTCTCTGCCGTATCTGGTCTGGAGTTCTTCATGTCTAAGGAGCATCACCAGTGTAAGTTTCTTGTCTTTCAGCCTAAAAAAGAGCTTAAATACTTTCTCAATTGTTTTCTGGTATTGGAATGTAGGAACAATTGGCATGTCAATGCTTAGAATTACTTGTGGTACTGTTTCTAGTCGTGTTATATTTGAACCGGATCTATTTTTACTTTAATCATTCAGGAGAAAGAAAGAAAAAGAGAGGTCCTGCAAGTATTAAAAGCATACAGTTTGTTAAATTTGTGGTTTTACATTGCTTAGTGGTAGATAAAGTAGCAATTTTGAAAAGTGATACAAGTTGTGAAGGAGTCTCTTTTTGGTCTTTCAAAGTGATAAGATATAGATGCCCCTCCTTGTTAGTGATTATGCTCGTGAAAATTAGACTTAGTCTGAAGTGGAGACCTCTCACGTTGCTCGAGTTGTGGTGTGGAAGTGTCATATCCTCTCCTCTCTAATCCTATTTGCTATGAATTTCTATGAAATTTAAGATTATTATTTGATTTGCAAGAACGAAACTGAGATAGTCAGTTTATCATGTTTGATTATTACTTCTTGTTGTTGCTAATTCGAGGTGGGAGGAGATGCTATAAGTATGTAATAAACAATCTAATGTACCAGAAACGACAAATATATTCCAGATGAAATTGATTTTAATAGGAACTAATTGTTATGTGGCAGCATTTAGTTGAGATATACTAAATTTCTGAAAAAAATTTGCTAATTCCATACTATAGTATAATAACCAGTGCACAATTCTCTGCTGTTTTCTGTTCTGGCTGACAAAAATGGAGCACAAAATAGATGAAACAATTTCCTTCAAGAATATAGGGCTAAATTCCCACTCTGAGCAAGAAAGTATATTTTCGTTGAAAGATGACTTTCTAAAATAGTTATGGACTTCAATCTATCTGTAATTGTAAAATATTTTGATGCCTACATAAAAGAAAAGTGGGCACATTGGATTCCCTATAATTGGTCCCATTCTTCTACCCTTTTGGGGGAGGTGATGACTATTCATAGCTATTATCTCAATACCAAAGACTCTTGGTAGAATACCTTTCAAATTGGAATAGGGGAAAAGAAAGGCAAATAGTGGACAGCCTTTTTGAAACAAATACGGTTGTTGGATTCAACTCTTACCTTGTGCCTATCAACACAGCTGCAGATATAGGTATTTTAAGAATAAACTTTAATGATGAATGGTTAACGATGGCTCTGATGGTATGCTAATTATAAGCACAAAGAATAGCTTTTTGTTTTTTATTCTTTCATATCTTTAGATGAGATTGAATCAAATATTAAGAAGTTTCCAATTTGCTATTCCGTACCTCTTTCAACCAGTATTGTGGTGTTTTTGTTTGAGCCAAAATGTTTTTTGTGCAGCATTTTACTGATGTCTAAGACATGTAGAGGCTGTAAGTTGATCTTGAGTTTTGCTGTGATAATTCTTTATGTTCTTCATGTATGATCTGTGCTCCCTTTTGCAGATGCTGTGATTCCAATTACTTGCTTCATCATAGTGTGTCTTTTTGCACTCCAATACTATGGCACACATCGAGTTGGATTTTTGTTTGCGCCAGTTGTGTTGATATGGCTACTCTGCATCAGTGCTCTTGGCTTATACAATATAATCCACTGGAATCCACATATTTACCAAGCTCTTTCTCCATATTACATGTTCAAATTCCTGAAGAAGACAAGGAAAAGTGGGTGGATGTCTTTGGGGGGAAT
>JAWDEX010168044.1:0-16627 GCA_035221805.1 Trichilia hirta | reverse complement strand
GAAGCATTTTTCAACACAATTTTTGCTTCCTTTACTGTCTCAAACACTTTTGCCTACAAATTGGTATCAGCCCAATTCGTAGGTAAAAACCATGAAGTAAAAGACACAATAATTAAATCAAAAATTCCTCACAATTTCATTGACTTATACGATAAAAAGATAGAAAACTCTGCTGTAATATTTGCAACAAGTTCTTATTTAAATTTTGAATTCAAAAAATAAACTCAAATTCAAATTTTATTCCTATTTTCGTAATAATTCTTGCAACTAATTTATCTTTTATGATAACTCTTGCAATAAACTTTATCTTGATAAACTTGCAGTAAATTTAGCTTTTATCATCACTCCTTCTGGCTAATTTTGTTGTAAATTTCAATTTCTTCTCAAGAACTGAAACCTTGATCTAAACAATTCCATTGTCAAAGATATCTGCTAATTGAACTTTTGTGACATGAGTAAAACACAAGCAATCAAAAGTTTTTAAGTCACTAACAATAGGTTTGAAACCATACTAGACTTCAAAAGTTTTTCCGTTTTAAGTCTTGGTTGGTAATCTATTTAGTAGAGATGCAACAGTATTACTATCTCAGACCAAAACTCTTTTGGTATTCCTTTTTTGAATAGCAGATATCGAGCCATCTCCATAATTGTTCTTTCTTCCTCCCACTGACACCAAATTCTTGAGGAGTACATATTGCAGTGAGCTGATGTTCAATCCCTGTATCTTCATAAAACTTAGCAAACTTTTCAGCAGTGTATTCAGTGCAGTTGTTAGATCTAATCATCTTAACTCTACAAACACTTTGATTTTCAATCCATTTTTAAACTTTCAAAAAACTATAGCAACTTTAGACTTCTGTTTGAGAAAGTAAATCCAGTACATTCTACTATAGTCATTGATAAAAATTATAAAGTACCTACTACCATCTAGAGATGCAGTTTTCATGTCTTCACAAACATTAGTGCGAATGAATTGTAACTTCTAAGTTGCTCTCCATGTATTTATTACTAGAAATGCAACCTTACTTTTTGTTCTAGTTGACAAACTCCGCAAATTGCTCCTCCCATTCCATTAAATGTCATTCTTTCCAAGAGCCCTTTCTTTTTTTTGCATTTAATATAGAGCAACATAATGAAAATGTCCCATTCTATTGTGCCATAACTTAACTTCATCCAAAGTGCATGTATATGCATTGGACTTAGCCTTTATTCAATCCAGGCAAAAACTTTTGGCTTTCATTTTCACGGAAAACAATACAACACTAGTTGAATTAGCAATCACATATATTTTATCCTTAAATGTAACAAAATAACCTTTTCAAGAAATTATATTATACTTAGCAGATTTTGATCGATCTCAGGAACAAATAATACATTAGAGATAAGTTTTATACCTACTAGACCTTTTATTATAATATTTCCTGTCCCTTTACCTTAATGAATTGACCATTTCCAAATTTGATTCTTGATTCCTCTAACTTGTCTAATTCGTTAAAAAGCGACTTATCAAAAGTCCTGTGGTTAATGTATCCACTGTTTATCAAATAGGCATTTCTTGAACTGTTGCTAGAAAAGCAAGTTACAAAAAGAAAAGTTGCTCCTCCTATTGTTGATCACTCCTTAAGCTTCTTCTTACTGTTTAATCTTGTACACTTTCTCCATATGCCACATCTGTTTGCATTTCAAGTCTAAACATAGAGGATATTTGCACTTACTGCCTCCATTATTACTGCTTTCGTCATTATTTTTATTTCTTGGTTTCTTACCTCTTTTATCAACATCTCAATAGCTTCCTCTTTTTTGTATGTTCTCTTTGCTCCCGAGCTTGCAGTGCATTGAGTAGTTCTGCCAAGGTTATTGTTGACAGATTTCTTGGTTCTTTAAGTAAAGAAATTTTTGATTCATACCTTTTAGGCAAGGTCACAAAAGTTTTTCTACAATCCATCTATTCAAAATTTCTTCTCTAAGCGACTTGATCTTACTAACTGCTGTCAATAACATATATGTGTAGTTTTTATTGTTTTGTCTCCTTTATTTTCGCATTTCAAGTTCTGTATTTGCTTTGTCCCAATGTTTCCCTAGCATTCTTTTTTCAAACAATCCAATGCCTTTTTGTCATTTCACAATTCATGATCTTTACAAATACTGTTTTTGACAATACAGATTTATTTTTTTTTTATCTTTTTGCTGTATTTTTATAACTCGATTTTGTTCTACTAATAAATTACAAATCTTGTTCATGCTTTGTTAATAAACTCAAGGTGCCAAATTTGTGATAATGATATAAGTTAGTTTTATCAAATTTATTTGACAATTTTTTATCTAACTCAAGGCGTCAAATCTTAATAATGATATACCTATTTATTTTCAAACTAATTTAACAAAACATTACGTTAATTATGACAAATTTGGCAATAATTTGAGTATTTACTATTTCTTTTAACTTTAATGTTTAATAGCCAAGCTAGTTTACATAGTTGCTATTATTATTTTACCTTTTTCTATACTTTGAAAATAGATTGCTATTTATAGTGGTAAACTAAAATAAAATGAGTCTTAAACTATCATATAAACGATTGTTTGTTTGCTTATTTGTGTTGCAAGATAGTTGTTGTTCTTAGTTAAGTGACAGATAACGATAATCTATAAGATTTTAATTCAATTATTTAGTTTTTAAATAATTAAATTATTGTATCCTCTCTAGTATTTTCAAAAATAGATATAATTCTATCAAAATTCTATGAAGATTTCTTTCTCTTTTTTTAAATACGTCAGTAAAAATTTATAAAATTAGAGTGATAACGTTAAGAATACTCATGAATAATGGTATTCTTCAAGATATAAAATAGTTGATTAAAACGAAAATTCAATTAAATGAACAATCTCTTAAAGCTTTTGTTTCTCACATACTTGATTTAGGAAAGAGTTCTTATTCTAAAAAATGATGAGTAAAAAGATTGCAAGTTTGTTATAAATGTGAGAGATGGAACTATAATATGCAATATAGCTTTTTGAAAATAGTTTCTAATAATCAAGAGAATAAAATTTTATTCATTAAGAATAAATTAAGTAAGGAGTCTTTAAATAATATTCTATTAACTCTTGAAACGTATTCTTATAGATTAGTGCAATACAAACTTATAAAATTATAAAAACTATTTTGCAATAGGCATGAGTATTGCAGTATTAAAAATCTTATTGCAAATGATCATTTTTGCAAATTTTAAAACAAATTAAAAGGAAAACCTATTTCTGACCCATAAAAGATGTTCAAGATGTTCTTGGGTGTAAAACTAGACAATATGTAAATTATTGTATATATGTGTATTTACTGTTATTATTTTCTTTTTGTTACTCTTTTTAAAATTATTTGTTAATAGTTAGGCTACTAATATAGGTGTCATTATTATTTTACCTTTTAGTATATAAATATATATTTTTATTTTTTTACTTATAAAATTACTATTATTTTTACTGTTCTTTATTTTATAAATATGCATTATTATTTTTTATTTGTAGAGTCAAGTTTCGATAAAAATTAAAAAAGTATTAGTTTATTAAATTCAAAATATTTACATCTTTTTTAGAACCAGTCTAGAAAAATATAAAGAGTTTGTAAATAATGCTAGTAATCTATATCAAATTTTAACTAAAAGAAAGATTTATTTGGTCTATAATAGAAGTAGATTTAAATTAATAGGATGTGTGTCAATAATAATGCATTTAAAAGGAAGTCAAGTGCTTGGTATTGTTCTTATACCTTTAACTATAGGAAGTCTCACTAGAAAAATAATTAAAAAGAAATTAAAGGTTTCTTTTATACATATATGTGTTGCAAGAATGATTTGTAACTCTAACACCTTTATATGTTTTTTAGGTAATTTTAATACTTTAGAAGAATTTTTTAAAGTTATTTCTTAGGCTTTAACTAAATATTTACCAAAGATCCATTAGTTTATTGAATGTTAATAATTTTTCTGATGATTTATTATTTTTTATAGATCAAGTTATGAAATAATAATTTATCTCATACTTAATATGATAAATCTTAATCTGTACTTTAACTCTTGAATAGTTGATTGATAAATTATAAATTTTTATGTATGAACATGATTTAAGGGTAGCTCAGATAGATTGGTCAATAAAAAATAACAAAAAGTACAAATTAGATCTAATACTCCATCTGTAACTTTTCTTCCTTATAGTTTGAATGATAATTTGATATTTTTTTAATTTGTTACAGATTTTTTCTTAAATTTTATTTCAAGTGATGTACTTATATTTTATCTTTTTATATTAAGACGTTAAGAATAATGTCTTATACTAGATGAGGTAGGGATAGTTGATATTAAATGTTGATAGAATTATAAGTATTATTATGTATTTATATATACCAAAGTGTGTTTCATTGTGTTATAATAAAAAAGACAAGCGTTTGATTTTTGTATAGATGGTCAAGTAAATGATTATTTCTTCTCCTTTCTTTAATCTTTGAGATATATTCTAATAATGCTATTATTATTTAGCTCTAATTTTAAAATTTAGAGTAAGATTTTGGTATTTATTTCTATTTGAATTATTTAAATTTGTGAATTCTCATATTATTAGTTATTTTTTCATAAATCTATTATACAAGAATTTTACAAACTATTTTTATCACACACATACTTTAACACATAATTGTAGGTTACAAATTAAGAATTTCACATAATTTATTTTGACGATTTTATCAGAAATAATATCTAAGGGTATTAATTAAAAAAATCAAATATAAGCCTTGTAGATAAGGGTTAGGGATGAACTGTACCCCAATGATATACTTAGCTATATAGAACAAGTCTTATATTTAAAAAAAATTTAATTAAATACAAGTATTGTTGGTAAGGGCTAAGGATGAATTATATCCCAATAGCATACTTAATTGTATGAATAAGACTTGTATTTAAAAGAAAAAATTAAATATAAGTATTATCAATAAGGATTAGAGATGAGCTATGCCCTAGTGATATTTTTAATTATATAGAACAATTCTTGTATTTTAAAAAATATTGATAATAAGTATTTATAACTTGAAAAGATTCATAGGGGTGTCTTAATTCCTAATGTACTAAGTCCAATTAGTATGAGAGTCATCGATTGATGAATTAAGTTAAAAATATAATTTTTAAAGTCCAAATGATATTAATTTTAATGAAATAATAAAAATAATTTTGGTAGATTAAGCTCTATAATTAATATGTCATTTTATGTACAAAATTTTTTTATAAATTTCTTATCTAAAGGTTTGTGATTTGTTTTTTTAAATTCTTTTACAAAAGATTTTATTTATTTAAAAAATATCAAAGAAAAATAGAATAATAAGTGTTTTATTTGTAAATTTTTGTTTTAAATCATTATTAAATATTGTTATTTCTAGTAGTAAATTACTTGTGAATCATCGTTAGTATTTGAAAGTGTATATTTAAGAAATTTAAATTTATTATACTCTTAATATCATAAAATATTATAATTTAAGTATATTTATAATTTTAGATTTAGAATTAACTTTGTTAATAATTATTATTTAATTTCTCTTTTAATGCAAGATTCGTAAAAAGAGAATAACTTTTCAACCAAAAAAGCTATTAGAAAGATTCTTGATCTTGTAAAAAGTTAATTTAATGGATTAAAATTTTTATGTTTAGACTAACTATTGATTTAAACTCTAAGTTATATTTTAAAAGTCATTTTATAAGTCCATTTGCTATCTAATTCAGTCCAACCTTACTTTAGTATTTTACCTATAACTTTTGATAAAAATTTCAAATTCATTTGATATAAGTGGCTGTAAAAAGTTGACTCATTGGTCTAAAATTTTTGTGTTTAGACTAAATTTAATTTAAACTATAAATTATATTTTTGAAGCTATTAAACAAGCCCATTTGTAGTAATAGTTTAACTCGACCCATCTTTAGTATTTAGGCCATATTATTTAAAATACTTGGAGTTTGAATATGTACTTTATATGTTAGAAAAGATGAAACACAGATTTAAATATTTTTTGTTCATGTGATAAACATATTTTAACAAATTTGGTACCGAAATTTCAATTCAAATATTAGGTACATGATTTAAGCAAAATTTTTAAGGTTAGGTGCATAATTGATCAATCACTTGATAATCGTTATTGATAATTAGTTCTTAAATTTTATCTATAAATACCAAGCCACTTTTCTCTTTAAAGATGAAGTTAAAAGTACGAGAAAGTGTAAAAAAAATAAGAAAGTATAAGAGAATAAAAAACTTAGAGAGAAAAGAAGAAGAAAAGAAAAGAAAGAATAAAGAAGAGAAAAGACCATATCTTAAGTTTGGGAATTTTGATTGTTGAAGTCTTTAAATTTTATTCGTGCTTATTCAAACCTTCTTGATTTCATTTTTGGTGCAATTTCATATATTTTTTTACTTGCACCTATTGTTATGTGTTTATTTTTTATATGTTTAAATTTTAATTTTTATCATAAATACAACAATTTTTTAAGAATAATATGTAAAAATGTATTTTTAGTCTGTGGAAGAAATTGATCTAATTTTATTTCGGTTTGCTAGTTATAATTGTGCATAATATATTCTACAAAATGCATGCACTAATTTATGTTCCTATTTTATCGATTTTGAAGATATGACATTTAGGTTCCTTTTATGACTTTGAAAATAATGTATTGAAGTCCCTTTTATAAGTTTAAAAATATTGCATTTAGGTCCTTATTATAACTGCGCCATCTTAACAAGGGCCATTATGTTGGCCTATCTCAGCGCATTTGGGGATGTTGCGTTAGGACATCACGCAGCTTGTGCCCGCACTAATATAGGCCAATGCAACATGCAGGCATCGTACGTAAATAATGTTTCAATTATAATAAAATAAAAAATTGATAGCAATAGCTCAACCATATTATAAATAACAAAGAATTCAATCACAAAATATGTAGTACAAGCAGCATAAAATAAACTCTTAGGACTATTAAAAAATAAATAATTTTTTTGATCTTTATTCCCCTTAATGAATTCTTCTAATCGTATATAATTCTAAAAAAATAATATATTCATATGAAGAATAATTTGGCATTTAATTACCATAAAAAATATGATTAAACTCATACCTAGCAATTATGTTTTTTATGCCAAAAATTGAGAAGAACTGATTTACATCCTTTTTCTTTAATTTTGAAAATATTGCATTTAGGTCCTTTTTGTAAATTTAAAAATATTACATTTAGGTTCTTATTACAACAATAGTTGTTGCGGCATCTCCATGTGTATTGTTTCATGGGTAGATGCTATGTTGCCCTATCTCAGCGTGTGTGCAGGTGTCACGTTGGCCTACCGCAATGCCCGTGTGCCCTTCATCGGCCTATCTCAACATGCACGCAGGCATCACATGGGCCTCATACACAAGCCTACGAATGTGCTGAGATTGGCCAAAGGCAGCGGCTTGTGCCGAGATGTCGTAGCAACTGTGATTGCGATAAAAACTCAAATGTAATATTTTTAAAATTCAAAAATGATCTAAATAAAATATTTTTGAAGTTTAAAAAATGGGGATTCATATTAAAGCAAGCATTATACACAATCACACAATTAGCAAATGAAATTGGATCAATTTTTTTTCACAAACTAAGAACACATTTTTACATATTATCCTTACAAAATCATTATATGCATGATAAAAATTAAAATTTAAACAAAAAATATAAATAAAAATTATACACATATAATAATTGGTACAAGTAAAAAATATATATCAAATTGCAGTAAAAAAAAAAGAATCGAAAAGGTTCAAAAATGGACGAATGAAATTTAAAAAATGACTCACAAGACTCTGTTGGAGGCAAAAATTCTGGCTTTCAAGTTCTTTCTTCTCTTCTCTCTTCTTCTGTTCTCCTTTCCATCCAAATATTGACTTTATAATAAGACAAAAGAAAGAAAGAAAAAAAAAAAAGAATTTAAATTGTGGTCAATAATAAAGATAAAAATAGATAGTTTTGTTTAAAGTGATTAGAAAAAGAAGATTCAAGTTTGAGACACCAAGAAAATAAAAAGCCTGTAAATAGTAATCATAAACTATTTTATTATTATTTTTTTAAATGAAAAAGTTTTATCTTTTGATCTTCTTCACAATTTATAAATTTTTGAAGTAAGTCTTTAGTGAGGTTAATCACTGAATTAATTTTCCATTTATTAACAACTATATATATAGATTATTTGATTAATTAGTGGGTCTATTGAAAAAAATACGAGAGGGAGTCAATCCTATAGAAGATGTACAAAAAAGGGATGGAGCTCATTTTGTTTGACTAAAACTGGATTAAACCTGTTTCTGTTCCTAATTGGAATGCAATTACAGCATTGAGTAGCCTTTACCAGATTTCCTTTGCGTTTCGAAATTCGAATCTTCGTTTTGATCTCTCTCGCTACTCCACTTGGAGTATTTTGGGTAAAGCCAAGGCGTTTCGACTTTTTTATCCTTTGACTTTCCATGGAATGGGAATGGGAATGGAAGGAAGACTTTTACTTATTTTCCAAATGGCTTGACCAATCCACAAGCCATACTCTAGGAATTAAATCAATTTCGTATTATTGGATATAATTTGCTACCACCTAATTTTAAAAATAAAATTATAAAAAATGTTTAATAACATTAATGTTTAGTAAAACTGACTTATATTTTAATAAATTTTTAATATTTTAATTTTTTTTTCATAACAATTATAAAATAAAAGTAATTGTGTGATCACAGTATTGTAATATTAAACATACTCTTCATTTTTTTTTTTTTTTTTGGCAAATTATTCCAAATAGCTGGCGGTGGCGGTGGGTCATTCAAGAGATGAAAATGTTTCTTTTTTTCCTCTCCAGGAGAAGATTGTAGCTTGGGATTACTTGTTTCATTTGTGGAAGAAAGATTTGTGTTAAAGGGAGGGTCAATCAAGTCTACCAAAACAATGAGGAAACCTTGTTTCTTAATATTATTATATGCCCAAAAGAAAAGCTCTAGCTTCTAAAATATGCAAATACTCGATCCATATATCCATACTACTGAGTATATTTTCTTCTAATTCCTGAGGAAGGAGAAAGCAACGTCCTATATTCTTATCTCTGTTGACTCTAAAAATCATCATCAGAGTCTGAAGCTACCATACTTTACTAACTGCATGGGGAAAATTTTACAATATTGAGAGATTTTTTGGCTATTAATAATGGGACTGATATGATTTATTGGATGAAATGAATAAAGCTATCCTTGAATTCACAGTTTCCATTATGAATATCCCCTGTATCGTAGAATGACCAGATATGCAATGCATAGACATAGATATATAGAAAGGGTGTTGACATGATCTGTTGATCAATGGTGACCAAGTAATATGAGAGAAATGGTCATGAACTTATAACCTACGATCGAATGCCATTAACTCCTTTCCGTGTCCAAGAAGTATAAATAACTTTGGAAAATTTCAAAGGAAAATCGATTTGAATGGCCGCGCATGCATGCATGTTGGATGGTGCAACATAGAAAACTCTAATGAAACGAATAACATAATAAGAGCACTTCAACTAACATGCAACTGCAATTTGCAAAACACCTAACAAAACATAAATAAGAAACCTTGAGCAAAACAAAAATTAAACTCATAATTAAATTAATTAAATGAATTTTGATTGTTGATAATCATAATAATTGGTACAACCAAAAGCCTTTTGGCTGGACATTATTGAAGTCATGATTCTCTTCTAGCAAAATTCATAATTTTATTTAGAATTCTAAAGCAATCAAGTTGCTTAGTTGTTCTAGATAATTCTAATATTAATTAAAATAAGATAGTTAAGGTGGATAAATTTAGAAGTAAGATATTTAGTTAAAATATTTTTAAAATAATCAAGCTAGATAATTCTAAACCTAGGACATCAGTTAGAATATTCTAGAACTATCTTAACTACTACTATAATTACATGTAACCTTGTAAGCCAATTGATGTGAATGAAATTATTACTTCCAACTTTTGTAACTATCACCTCTCTTTTCCTCATTCTTCAAACACACCACTTTTGAACAACTAGTAATAACACACATCAAAGCACTAACATTCGGTATCAGAGCACTAGTTGATTCTTCTTAAGGCACTAGCTTGGCATTATTTTAGCACTATTCCAATACTATTTTTCTTTCTCAAAACAGAAATGTCATCTTCTAACAGCTCACAACAACAATCACTTCCAATTCTTGATGGAGAAAACTATGATTAGTGGAGCATCAAATTTAAAGTCATTCTTCGAGCTTCTAATCTTTGGGACGTTGTGGAAAAAGGCATCCCTACAACAACAGCTAAGACTTACGCTCAAGGTATTGCAGAATTAACACTAGCAACATCATCTACAACAAGTACCACCACATAACCAACCACTTCTCCCTTAACTGATCAAATGAAGGTTTGGTAGATGAAAGATGTAGATACTTTAGCAGAAATCCTCTAAGCTGTAGCAGATCCAATTTTCCTAAAAACTCATGAATGCTACAACTGTCAAAGAAGCTTGGGAGCTATTAAGAAATGAGTTTCAAGGTATAGCCAAGGTAAGAGCCATAGAACTCCAAACTTTTAGGAGGGATTTTGAAAATTGAAGGATGAGAAAAGGTGAAAGCATAAAAGGTTACTCTGCTGAAGTAAATGAAGTAGTAAGTAAAATGAAGGCATATTGCGAAGATATAATAGATCAAAATATATTCAAAAGCTGTTAATTTTAGTCATAAAAAGAATTTGATTCTATGGTTAATGTTCTTGAATCAAGAGATCTTAATGAACATACTTTTGCAGAAGTAATTAGCTCTCTTGTGAGAAAAGACAAGCAAGAAGGGTTGAAGCATTTATTGAGGATGTCATGCAATCCTCTCACAGAAATAACAATTCTTCGTCAAAACGAAATAAAAATCAAAAGAAGAATTGAAAAAAATAAGCTAAATTCTGCAGAAAACTTAAGAGAAAGGGAAAAGAAAGGAAAGTACCCTCCTTATGATGTTTGCTAAAAGATGAATCATTAAGAGAAGGATTGTTGGGTCAAGGGGAAGCCTCAATGCAACAAATATGGCAAATATGGCCATAAGACAATTATAGGTTCAAAAACAAGCAACAACAACCATCCATGCAACAAAGCAATATATCAAAAGTTCAAAAGGTTAAAGAAAACATTTTTTTGGCTACCAAATTGCTCCAATTTTAGCAAATAATGAGACTTAGCTTGTTGACATTGGTTGCAATAGTCATATGGCCAATAATCCACACATGTTTACTTATCTTGATACTTATGTTAGGATTTCTATTATAATGGAAAATAGAGTTGTCAAATCTGCAGGAAAGGGTACTATAGTAATTCAAATCAATAATGGCACCAAGCAAATAAAAAATGTGCTTTATGTGCTAGAATTGAGTTAAAATCTACTTAGTGCACCTCAAATAATAAAAAATGGCTATTCTCTACACTTTGAAGGTTCTACACGTGATATTTATGATCCACACAAAAGGCATATTATAAGTGTAGAGATAAAAGGTAAATCATTTTCCATTCAATGGAAATGTCCACAAAAATTATACTAAAGGCATAAAGAGAAGCTATAAACTGGTTTTGGTATAAAAGATTTAGGCATTGCAACAATAGTAGCTTAAAACGGCTATCTCAAAAGGAGCTAGTAAGAGATTTATTAGCTCTTGAAGATCTCACAGGAGTATGTGAAGGCTGCCAATTAGATTAGATGCACAGACAACAATTTTCAATAAGTTCAACATGGAAAGCAACTTCAAAATTGTAATTGTTGCATGCAAATTTATGTGGTTTAATGCAAACTCCATCACTAGATAATAATAGGTATTTCATTCTTTTCATTGATGATTTTTTTCGAATGATTTGGTGTTTTTCATGAAAGAAAAGTCAAAATTTTCCAAGATGTTCTAAAAATTCAAAGCTACAGTAGAAAAAGAAAATGGTTGTGAATTAAAAACTTTAAGAAGTGACAATATAATAGAGTACAATTCTTTAAAGTTCATAAATTTTGTCATGAATTTAGAGTTCTATGTTAGCTTACAATCCCATACTCTTTACAGTGAAATGGTGTCTACAAAAGAAAAAATTGGACTATCATAGAAATGGTTAGATTAATGGTCAAAGGCAAGAAAATGCCTAACAAATTTTGGGTACAAGTTGTTTTCACAACTATATATTATATAGAACATGTGCACCAACAAGGCTTTTCTAGACAAGACTTCAATTAAAGCCAGGATAGCCACTAAACCATTAAGAAGACATTTAAAAGTGCTTGGTTACATTTGCTACATCCATGTTCTTCATCAAAAGAGGCACAAATTGGAGTCAAAAGCTAAAAAAGGTATATTTATTGGCTATATCTCTCAATCTAAGGTTTACAAAATTTATAACCTTGAGACTGAAAAAGTTGTAGCTATTAAAGATGTAATGTTTAAAGGTGTAAGATGAAATTAGAAAAAAAAAAGAAGAAAATTTAGAGGTGCATGTGCCAATATTTACACAAAACTATCAAAATCAAAATTCTAGTACAACATCAATTCAAAGAAGGGCAAAAATTTTTGATGAAGGGTCAGAGCATATTACTCTACAACACACCTCTACTCACTTCTCATATACATATGTACAGGCTACTTCTATCAATTTGGTTTTATGAAGAAGTGAATCACCATTACCATCATTTTCTTTAATTGCTTTGCAAAAAAGTGGATTCAAATCATGTCAAGAAGTCTATGAGCAATGTAAATCTTGTTATCTTGTAGGAATAGAGCTTGTCTCGTTCAAAGAAGTAGTTCAAAAAGAAGAATGAAAGTACACATCATAAGAAGAGATGAGAATGATAGAGAAAAATCAAACATAGGAGCTTGTGGATAAGCTAGTAAACAAAAAAGTTATTGGAGTTAAATGGATTTTCAAAATCAAACTAAATCACGATGGTTCTATCTAAAAATTTAAAGAAAAATTAGTGATAAAAGGTTACTCTTAGCAATTTAAAATAAACTATAATGAAACCTTTGCCTTAGTTTCAAGATGAGATATGTGAGGCTCATTCTAGCGCTTGCAGCTTAAAAACAGTGGCCAGTATTTTAGCTTAGTGTTAAATCAGCCTTTCTCAATGAGTTCCTTCAAGAAGAAATCAATATTGAGCAATCACTAGGATTTGAAGTAAGACATCAAAAGGGCAAAGTATTGAAGCTAAAAAAGGCACTTTATAGTCTTAAACAAACATTAGGAGCCTGGTAAAATAGGATTGATTCCTACTTCCTATAATAAGGCTTTAAGAGAAGTCCTAGGAAGCCTATACTATACATCAAGACTCATGAAAATACTAACATAATGATTCTTTCATTATATGTTGATGATTTAATTATGACAGGTAACAATCTTGCTCATTTTCGAGAGTTTAAGCAACAAATGAAGAAGTAATTCGAAATGATAGATTTCGGCCTCCTACATTACTTCCTTGGCATAAAGATCACACAAAGGAAGGAAGGAATTTTTATATGTCAGCAAAAGTATACAAACAAGTTACTAGAAAATTCAAAATGAAGGCAAGCAAATCAATTAAAACTCCATTAGTTGCAAATGAAAAGTTATCAAAGTAAAATAACTTGATTGAGGTAGATGCAGGACAATACAGATGTCTAGTGGAAAGTTTACTGTATCTTACGGCTACTATACTGGACATCATATATGCCACAAGACTCCTTTTCAAATTTATGCATCATTCAACTCCAAATCATTTTTCAATTGCCTAAAGAGTGCTCAGGTATATCAAAGCAACTGTTGATTATAGAATCAAATTCACTACTGCAAAAAATGTCAAATTAGTTGGCTTCATAGATAATGATTGGGTTGGATCTATTGATGAAACAATAACTACATCAGGCTATGCCTTTATAATTGGCAATGGAATATTTGCTCGGCTTTCACAAAAACAAGAAACCATAGCTCAATCTACTACTAAGGGAGAATATACAGTAGTCTGTGTAGCAATAAACCAAGCTATGTGTTTGAAAAGCATTTTATTTAATATGGGAGAAATACAAGAGCATTCTACCAAACTATATTGTGATAGCAAATCTGCTATATCCATCGCACCAAGAATCCAGTCTAGCATTAGAGAAAAAAAATACATTATGATTAAATTTCATTAGAGAAGCAAAAAGCACTAAGCAAATTAGCTTGTCAAGATCAAATTGCTCATATATTCACAAAACCATTACCAACATAAAATTTGAATATTTCAGAAATCAACTTGAAGCTTACAAGAAGAGCATTAAAAGAGGAGCATTGAAGTCACGAGTCTCCTCTAGTAAAATCTATAATTTTGTCTAAGTTTTTAGAACAATCAAGTTACTTGGTTAGTTGTTCTAGATAATTCTAATATTAATTAGATTAAGGTAGTCAAGGTAGATAAATCTAAAACTAAGATATTTAGTTAAAATATTCTAAAGTAGGCAAGTTAGATAAATCTGAAACTATGATATTAGTTAAGATATTCGAGAATTATCTTAGCTACTACTATAAAATATGTAACCTTGTAAGCCAATTAATCTGAATGAAACAATTACTCTCAGCTGTTACATCTATCATCTCTCTTTTCCTTACTCTCCAAACACATAGCCTTTGCATAACTAGTACTAAACCCACGTCAAAGCACTACATAGTACTATTCTTAACGCTTGACGCTGGTTCAATGGGGTTTAGGTATATACACTGGCACGATTAATTAATTTAATAATCATAATAATTCTCTCTTCATCATCTTTAATTGGCTTTGATAGCAGAAATAATTTTGGCGATTCATTTACAACAACCTTCAATTTTAACACTTAATTACAGTACTTGATAAAAGAATACATCAATCGAAGTTACATTTGAAACTCAACTAAATACAAATTAAATAACTCGAATCCATCCGTCACTGCATCATTATTCTGAATTCTTCAAAGCTTAGCACCCCATCACCATTCAAATCAAACTGACTTATCATCCACTTACATTCATCAATGGATTTGGATTCCCCAAGTCTGCTAAGCATTCTCTTTAGATCCTTGGGTGCAATGAACCCACAATTATCAACATCATAAAATCCAAAAGCCTCTCTTAAATCTTTCAACTTTTCTTCTTCGCTTCCACTTTCAATCAATCCAACAAGATCTTCCAAATCCAACAACCCATCTCCATCCTTGTCCAAAGACTCAATCGCCACTTCCACTTCTTTTAGCAATACATCTCCACCCATCAGACCCATTCGATTCTGCAGCTCTGACGGTGAAACTTTCCCGTCTCCGTTCTCATCGAAGTAGAGGAAAACACTTTCGTATTCGCTACCCTTCATCATTATATATAGTGCAGATACAATGAAAGACAACTTATAGTGATACGAAACGAAAGTACCTAGGTTAAAAAGATGATATCTAGGTTAATCTTATGAATGAAAGAAAGGAAACGAGAAATCCAGAGCTTCAGTTGTTGAAGAACGAAGATTGTGGTTTGCGAACCATGTATGTATTAATATATATACAGAGAGAGATGCAAGTATGATATCTGGATGAGGTCTGTTAACAACTGTACTTGAACCTTGGAGAAGTTGCTGTGAATTTTCAGAAAAATCAAAGTATAATTCAACTTCAACCTGAAGAAAATGTATCTCCGCGTGTGTGTGTTATACTTGGCAATTGAAAGGAAAGAATCAGGAACGAAAGAACTAAGAAAAATTCAACGGTCTTGAAGAACCAAGTGGTAACGGTCAAAAACTCCTGAAGAAGACTATGTTAGTTAATTATTCCAGCAGGGTCAATAAATCAAATCAATCACTTCACACGTGTGGAATTGGGGAAAGAATTTCCTTCATCCTATTGGACAGGGAGGAACACGATAATGCAATATAACCTTTTTCCATAAATTAAATGAGGGTGGTTTTCCTCACGATTCACGTGTTATTAGTGAAAAATATTTGATTTTAGTCATCGGTCGGATACATCTGTGCTTGCAGCTTGAGACAAAATTGTAAAATTACGTGAAAATGGAATATAAGATTTTTTTTTATATAAAATTATTTCTAAATTTTTAATTTTAAAATAAATAAATAAATAAATAAATATGTAATTTATAAAAGTTAACCACATAAAATTTAAGAGTACCATCTTTGAAAAAAAAAATTATTGACTTGTTGAAGTACTGAAAACTTTCTTTTTCGGTAAAATTCTACTGTATCACTTAATTTTTTTTTTAAAATATATTAATAAAATGAATTGGATAATTTTTTAGAATGAATGTTGTTAATAACTAAATTTTTTGAAGTAAAAATTTAATACACTACACAGATTTTATCATTAAAGTTATCAGAACGAATAAAAAAGATAATATGTCGTCTCGGTCAAGGATCCTTTAGACCTCACTTGAAATCAAAGCAAAAGGTTAAGAGTAAAGTTGGCTTGCTGGCATATAAACTCCGATGTTTAAGTTAGTAAACTATTTAGAATTTATAAACGATAGTAGGAAAGATTAAAGTAAAGTGTTTATGCTATTTATTGACCTGAGCAGTTGGATT
>JAWDEX010168033.1:0-16630 GCA_035221805.1 Trichilia hirta | reverse complement strand
ACTTTTTGATAGACACGTTAAACTTGTCTAAGGGTAATATGAATACTTCACTGGGATTTAGATATGTATTTAATATGGATAAATAAAATGTCCTTATTTATAAAATGAAGAAAATTTAGGGATTCAGATGTTATTGTCCTTGGCATTGAGAAATGGCAAGAACACTGCTTTGAAATCAAACCCTGCAAACTGAATTGCTCTGTCCAAAGAAAAATAAAAAGGAAAACCCTAAACCCTTTCATCTTCCAACAAACCCCTCTTACTTTGAAATTGAATACATGTCCTTTTTATCTGTGTGAAAATGAATATGATGAGTATCAGGTTTTGATTTAAAGGAGGATGCTGAAGATTACAAGAGTCAAGATTCTCACTCATCCATTTCTTCTTGCTAGAAACAAAAACAGTAAAAATGAGTGAAGACACTATTTTATTTTTTCTTTCTCTCTAGATTTAATTATAGAAAATGTTTTTTTTTTTTCTACTGTTTTCTGTGCTTTAATCGATTTTAGAAGAAGAGAAAATAAATCCATGGTTGTTTTGCGTACTGGATGAAAATTAAAGGAACTTCCAATTCTAAGTGGAACAATGCATGAATGAAGTTAATTGTCAAGTATGGCTGGTAAGAATTACATGATTGTAAAATTATTAAGGCAATGACTTGTTGGCATGAATGTGGAGTTGATGCATGAACATAATATTGACATGACAACTTTTATAATTGGAGGTGAGGAAATGGTTGCATGACAGTAGATGTATGTGCTTCTTTGCTTAGAGAAGAATTTCTGTGGAAAATATTGTTTTTCTAGAGGTTCCGTACAGCTGTTGGACATGGGTGAATATTAGTGTCACATTTTCTGGTGACTATTATATCAAAAGTAAACAGGAGTGTCTCAAAATTGTGTGATGAAATATTGTTCTTTTTTTTTTTTTTTTCTAAACGAAAAGGAAGGTAAACAAAAAGGTTATAATGTTTAGATGCGAGAATGAAGTTTTTTGTTTTGTAAACTGAAATTGGCAGTTGAAACCAATAGTTTCTTAATATTATTATTTTTTTTCTTCTTTAAACCTCTTATGCGATTTTTGTTTACTGGTGAATTTCATAGAAAGTTTCTATACAATATGTCAAACGTCAACTATTTCAGATGGAGATGTTGATGGTCCTCTCACTAATCAATATAACATATTGAGACAATTTCATTTTATTTTGTATGAAAATTGTGTAATTATATGCAATTTGGTGCTTTGATACCTCTTACCAAATTAAAAGGTGCAGAAAATGTATCTAATATTCACTGGGATGGAAGGTGTTGGATTGGCTCATATTTTATAAAAGGTTCGAATTTGTAGACACTGTTATGGTAAATAGGCAGGGCCAGTGATAGTGGACGGAGCATAGCGTAGTCCACTGTCGGCCCTGCCTTGGGGTAACATTTTATATGGGAGTCGATTAATAGTTGGGGGTGGTAAAGAGACAATTTTAGAAATTTCTTGTAAGTAGAGTTTTAATATAAATATAATGTATTGTAACCTAATTTACAAGTGAATAAAAGAAATAGTTGCAAGCCTATAGACGTAGGCAAGTTGTCAAACCATGTAAATATTTGGTATCTCTGTATGTTTGATTAATTCTGCTATTATTTTTTATTATATTGCGTAACAGAAGATCATATGCTACTTCAGTTCATCATGATGTACCAAAACCTCAAAGCATTTGGACGAAGTTTTCAAAAGATGAACGAAAAGCAATGGTGGAAGCTTTTGTCAAAATGTGTTTGTTTTGATTTTTGTTTCTTTCTTAAATAGCTACATCTCTCCATATTTCACATTGTTGTTTTTTTCATTCTTTAGTTATTGGGTTCTTCTTGAGTATGACATATCATGCAAACTCATGGAAAATTTTACATTTTGGTTATTAAGAATGAGCCATTTCTGAAAAGGCAAGTAGGACATTTAGAATGAAAGAATTAAAATGTTTTAAATTGAAGAAGTTTTAGGCAAAGAGCATTTCTAATTTCTAATGAAAATTTTTAAATTTTTTTTGAAAAAATTGTGATTATCATGCAGAAGTTGAAATTAGTGTTTTGTATGACTTCAACTTTGTCACTGAAGAGAGATGGTAACCATCTTCGAGCCTTAACAAATTAGTTCATGATTCATTGGAATCTTATTAATCTGTAGGTTTCCTGTCTACCTAGTTAAACCACACTATAAGTTTAATCAGCTCATCTACAGTTTGATTTCTTTTGGAAGGGAAAATAAAAGAAAAAACTTATTATCACTCTGTGATTTCATGAACTTAGTGCTGCATTGAAGTTGAATTACACCATTCCTAGATTAACCCACAACTAATTTAGAAGCTTTGTGAAAATTGTGGCTGTCTCATAGAAGCTTTATTAAAATGTTTTGGATATTTCTTTTGGTGTTTTTAGGAAGACAAAATTAGTAAATACCATTGATTTTGCTTTCTGTATATTTTGATGGAGTCTGCTTGTGCTATGGGTTGCATATCAAATATTCAAGAAAAAATGACTTACCTAGGTTCATTCTTAGATTCATGTTGCTAGCTGTCTTCTCTTTTCATGTTACTGTAGTCACTGATTTTTCATTATTCTTTTGCATTTATTGATTTCATCAATAAAATTAGTTCTTATGCACTTTTTGTGGGAGCAGATGATCACATCAAGTTGTAGTCTTGAAAACGTAGTGGGAACTCCATATTTATTTAAATTAAAATAATTTATGTTGATTAGAAAGATGATGATGCATACAAAATAATATGCTTATACACAATGTATGTATAATTTTTTTACATCTTCCTGAATTGGATCGCTTAGAAACAGTATGTTATGAATGTATTGGGCTTGAAATGCTGATGTTATGGCATCTATGTTGGGAATACAATAAAATATGAGATAAGAAATTGAGTTCCAGAACTTGACTCTACATCTTGTTATAAAAGAAGCTGGCAGAATTGTTGTTAAGGTTATTAATTATATTACTTTCGTAATTTAGCATAAACTCCAATCCTTTGTCTTAAAAAATTGTAGACTGGTAGTAGTATGAATTCGGTCCCAGATCTTTACTGTAGATATATTTTATCCTTTTACTTTTGGTGGGATTTTGGGTTGGGTCTGGAAGTACGGTCCTCAAGTTTGTGTGGTGAAACATAGAATTTTATTCATATATATCTGATTTGTATCATCTTTTTAATTTTTATTTATTGTCAATAGTTTAATGTTTCTCCTTAATTGAATCTGACTATTAATTTTACATTCTTAGGGTATAGAGCAGCGCATGATGGGAAATACTGCAAGTGTTCTTCAAAAAAATGTGGGAGGTTGTTACTATGTTATAAGAATCATGCTTCAGGAACTGGATTACAAGTCTAAAACATCCACTGCAGATGGATGGACTGGCTGTAGCAAATGGACCGATTAAAAAGCTTGAAGCGGGCATGGATGGGGGGCCTCAAAATGAAGTTGATACTGTAGCTGGTGATAATCTGGAGATTGGTGATGCAAGTGGCAAGCATCTAAAAGCAGTTGGAAGTCCATTAGCTTCTGTAGCTGAAAGGAACTCCTTCGAAGCAGTTAAAAAGCCCACAGCATTGGTGTGCATTTGACATCTCTCACTCTTTTCCTTTTTTAGGATGGGATGGTGTGTGGGGTGGAAGTAGTAGTTCTTCTGTAGAAAACATTGTTTAAGTGAATAAGAAGTTTTAAAGCCTTTTAGGGTTTAAAATCCGATTTTGGGATTCACATTGAACGAGGGTGGCAGGTTGTTTCTGGTAATTCCTCTGTAATTAAAAGCATAATGCTCAATTGATATATTTTGGAGGAAGCTTGATGCAGAACATATTTACAATGTTGTTTACATATTTCTGCCTGATTATTTTGGCTTAGTTAATAAAGTTGTGTTACTGAAAACAAAATGCTATTTGTTGACATTGTTTTCAAAGCAGATTTGGCACCAAAATTAGTCTCAATTCCTGTTTCTAGAAATTGAAAGAAAAGAATGTTCCGCATGAATTTTTTCACTGGCTTCAGTTCTAGACATGACATTTAGGACATATGGTACTTTGATGAACACATGTTTTCTTGTTAACGAATATCTATATGACAAGATATCTGTTAATAAACTTGTTATAAATTGACGTACCCCAAAGCTTTTGCATCTTCTTCAGTATATTTTATAGGAATATTTTGTGATTTATTGGCTCAATCTCTTCTTTGTTCCTAAAATTTTAACCAACAATGTTATTATGATTTTTAAATATATTTTTTTTCTTTTTATGTTGCAAGAACGGAGTCTTATCTATGTGTTAATATCCTCTATTTTATATTTAGTGTACTTGCAGGGTGGTCAACCTGATCCGTTTGAGGTACAAAGTCATCTGATAAAACTTTTCCTTAGGTTCATGATGCAGCAGAGAACCTGAAAAAAGAGGAAGCTGAGGGAGTTTCTTCTTATTTTGTTGAAGCGGAAAGTCATCTGCTAAAAGGATAAACAGAAAAAATTTCTCATCCATCCGTTGGGAATGCAGATGAGAAAGAGAAACGAGTTCCATCAAAAGACTTACTTGAGTCTGACGGTACAAAACCTGACGCCAAGCAACATAAAGGATCTCCTGAACCAGCTAAGATATAAAAGTAAGCTCCTTTCTGTGACAATGGTGTGCTCTTATATATCTTGAAAGTATTATTTAGCCACTCTGAAGAAGTGTCTGCTGTCATTTGAATGTATCCATCCCATTGAAGCTCAATAAGGACTGACGAGTAAACTAGAGAACAGAGAAGTTTTTAAAAGTTCTATATTTGATATTGGAGCTTATTGGGAACATTAGATAGTCTTGGCTTACCATACTCGTCGAACATTTTTATTTTCACTTTAGAATCATATCAACCTTGTTATTATAATTTTCTTGGCTCTTTTAAAGTTTTATAATAACTCCTCATTTATAGATACTAAACTGAAAAGCACTTTTTCTCTTGTACAGGCCAACTGATGAAGCTCCGAAGAAAACAACAATTTTCTCTGTGACTGAGCAACAAAATGTAGCACTTGATAAATGAAACTGAGCCTTGTTTCAAATTTCTTCTGCTCTAGAGACGTGCATAATTGTGAATTCTATGCTAATGCTTGATAAACAATACAATCATGCTAGGAATACTCAATATATATGAATGACGTGGCAAGATTTGTTATTGCAACATGTTTTATATAATTTATTTTTTATTCCCCTAAAAATATAAGTTATCTAATAATAATATAAAATTGAAATATTAGAGTAAATTCAACTACTAATTGTTATAGTCACAAGCACAAATTTGAATTTATTCTCCATTTTTTGAACAATGGTAGTTGTAATTTCATATTCTTAAGTGTGCCCGTATTAATAACTGAACTAACTTAAGCTAAAGTACTATTCATATGAATGAAGAAATAAATAATTTGCCAATCTCGGCATCTTGTTGGGTAAGTTCCCATATTACTCAAATCTGATTTATTGTGAGTATAATTCATAGTCTAAAGCCCTAAATATAGATTACACGACTTTTAAGTGGTTAAAAAATATTGTTAATTATTTGATAATGATTGACATAAATCACACGTCTTATTCATTCATTATGCATCCAAAGCCCAATTATAGGTCAGAATCTTATTAGCGGTTGGATAATGAAACCCATTAGTTTAAAATGACCCTTAACTTAATATACGATGGAACTTGAAACTACTTTAACAATATTCATCTTATAAAAGTTCATGATCAAAATTGTATATACGTTGCCTTTTTAATAATCTTTATCTTATTTATCATTTAAATAAATGAAATATTATAGGCTCTGTGTTTCACTTTATTTTAAGTTACGACTAATTCCTTTCCATTTGTAGCTTTCATTCACTTCTGAAATTCCCATGACCAACAAAACTACCAGTTTTTTTCAGTATTTGCTTCACCTTTTTATCACATTTCCCTCCCTTTCTTTCTTATTAAAAAAAAAAAACAATACTTCGATAACATTGTTGCATTTTGCTCTAGCTCTTTCCATGGCCATTGCTTACATTCCTAGCGCTACGCTTGCCATGAATGTTACTCGAGGCGAACCCCCAACTGGAAAAGGAACCGCGATCAACTTCCTAAATGTTCTGTGAGGCATGACGGAAAGATGGCTAACAATATCAGAAAAGATGTTGTACAGTACAAAGTCTGAGACCCTATTCACGATCCTCTAAACCCTGAATCTGGAACTTTGAGATTGGAGTTACCTTTATTCCACACGAAGCGTGGATCACTTTTCACAAAGACATTAACATCACACTAGACAAACCAATTATTATCAGTAGTTTTACGGCCATTGACGGCTGCAGAGTCAACATCCACGTTACCGGCCCTGCATGACTTCTGGTGTACAAGGTAATCAACATCATCATATTTCCTATTTTCCTGCTCCGATTTTGAAACTAATATGCAAAAGTTTCTAGAATTTTCATTGAGGAGATAATGCCTCAGGCTAACAATGTGATAATCCACAACCTGTATATCCACGATTGTCGAGCTGAGGGGCCGGGTACTGAAATGGGTCAAGACTGGAAGACAATGCAGCTAGACCGGATTGATGGAGATGGAATCAGGCGGGTGACTACATCTAGGGTTTGGATAGATCACAACACACTGTATGCCAGCCACGATGGTCTAATCGACGTGACTCAAGGCTCAACAGATGTCACCATCTCCAACAACTGGTTTAGAAACCAGTACAAGGTCATGCTCCTTGGACATCATGACTGCTCCATAAGAGAGAAGAACATATAGGGAACTGTTGCCTTCAACCATTTCGGACCAAACTGCAACTAAAGAATGCCAAGGTAACATCTAGCTACAATCCCTATATCTCGGGTATGGTTGCATTACATAAATGTGTCCTACAAGTATGAGAATTTCACAATATGATACGTAAAACTTTGCAGGGCTCGCCATGGATTTGCACATGTAGCCAATAACCCGTATCAGGTATGGACGCAATATGCAATTGGAGGAAGCACGAACCCTAGCATTAAGAGTCAATCCAATTTGTTTATTGCACCAAGATCAGGGAACAAAGAGGTAAAATTCAACACTTTCCATGATTGCTAATTTGTAATAAAGGAACAGACATGCAAAACAGCGACTAATGAAATAGAAATTGTATTTGTTCTAACTAATCAATACGTAAATTTATACAGGTTACGTAGAGCCAGGTAGACTCATGGAAACTTTTTTCAGAGGGGAATGCTTTCAAAAATGGTGCTTCTTTCTCTGAAACAGGTTCTGGGAAAACAAGCTTGTACTACACTGAGGAAAAAAGGTTTGAAGTTGCCAATGCCAACTCTGTCCGGTCATTAACAAGTTCATCGGGTGTTTTGAAGTGCTCCAGGACATTTAGCTGCTAAGTTGACCAAGAGACAAATACCTTATGACTAAAATGTAACAAAAATAAATTTCTATAGCTCTTGACTTCATTTGTATCGTATAATCTAGTTTCTACTTCAGCATTATAAAACGCATAATTTTATCAGACAACTAATCTTGTTTGGATAATGGGAAAATGTCATACTAAGAGAAAGTGTGTAGAAGTTATCTATTACAGAACAATGAATGAATTTAGCTTTGCTCAAAAATGCCCATGTATTCTACAGTCAATCTTCATCATCAGAACTCGCATAAGCTAAGCCTAGTAAGCTTTTAACAGGATTTTTGACCTGAGTCTGAACTCCAGGTTTGTTTGATATCGATGAAGTTTGGTCCTTTTCCTTCTCCTTGTCAAGCTCAGACTTGATAATTTTAGAAGTAGAAGTACTCGATTTTGGTGGCTGATTCCCGCCAGATGGGCTTGAAACTTTTGGTTTCTTTGGTTTAACTTCCACTACCTTTTTCAGCAGATCTTGCTGTCTAAAATTAAGATAATTGTGTAGATTAGACAAGAGAAACAATTAAAAGCCATAGCCTTCTCAGCAGAATCACAAATTCTAAACGTAACACAGTGTGTGTTTATTTAAATGAGGAATACCTGATCCCACTCTTTGGCTTGGGCTCAACACGAAGTGTCAAAGGAACAGATGCTGGTGATGAATCTGCTAAACTCGCAGCTTTGTGTCCATTGGTTAAAGAGAGACATTGACTATACCAAGAAAATAACAAACCCAAAACTAATCCTTTTTGAAATCATTATGCGGCAACAATGAACCAAGGTGATCATAAACCTGTGTTCTTCATTTAAAAGAATTCCACCTGAGCGTTCACGCTATTAAATAATCCATAAATACATACTCTGCTACAATGCTTGCAAAATATATATGCACTCAACTGAGTTCAGACTTACAAGATCTTAACAAAAGAATCAATAATCCACACTTCTTTTTTAAAGTTGTAATCATTACTGAAGCAAATGAAACTATGGAATGTGACGGACAGAGGACTAAGATACCAGATCTTAATTTCAAATAAGAAAAAAAATGCAGGAAAATGATGAGTTATGTGATTAAATTTAGCAGTGACTGCAAAACCAAAGATAAGAAATCTTGCAGATGGGGTGAAAAGGATTACCATTGCCCTAGATGGCTTCAGAAAAAACACAGACAATTCCTCCCTTTTGTCTACATCAGAAATGCAATAGGAAGGACATACAACAATTTCAGAAGCTATCACCCAAAACACTCCTTCAATTAACACCACAATGACAGACAGAGTATATACATGAAACGATATAAATAGAATTAGATAAATGCCAGCCTACAAGCTCAGCGGCAAAAATAGTAAAACAATAAAGGATATTTTAAAAGCGGCAAACGCCCGTTTCTCAGTACGGCGAAGAAGGCGTTCAGCATCCTCCTCAGCTTCCATCTGCTCCTTGAGATAGAGTAAATCATCACTGTCCAAAGCTGCACAAACAAACCTCAACACACTATATCTAACACACAACTACACAAATGTAACACACAACAAAACAACTTTAAATAGAGGGCGAAAAAAATAAAAGCCAAAAGGGTTTACCCCCACGGCCGTGAAGATACCCGCCACGTTCTCCGGCAACCTCTTGCATCTGCTTGCATCCATCGCCCAACAGGAAAAAGCCAACATCCCTGCCAGGGCATGTTATCAGAAATCTCCCCACCACCAAAAGCTCAATTTTTTTTTTTCTAATTAAGCAGAAAAAAGACAGAAAGAACGAAAACCCAGAAACAGAGGGAGTAGTGGACGGTCTAACCTTGGCGACCATGCGCTGGAAAGTGATATCTTCGTCATCTATTTTGTCTTTCCCCTTTCCCCATTTCTTATCTGGGTCAAAATCAACAAAGAAAACAAGAAAATATAACCACTGCTGCTACTACAAGCGCTATACTATCATAGAATCTTATGTAGTAAATTGAATTCAACCGATGGAATATTGTTGTTTTTTACCTTTTGGGTCGCTGAGATTGGTATACTCTCTGACCTCTCTGCCTGCCATCTTCGTCGGAGCACCCTGTTTCTCCGTTTTCCTTTCGTTGACCCTTTCTTTCTCTGAATTTCTGTGCCTTCTTAGAGCGATTCTTCTTGATTTGGAGTGGGTAATAACATTAGGATCCCTATAGTTTCTTTTTTTTCAAAAATGAGCTAACAGTTATTCCATATGTATAAAACAAGTCACTAACTGACGGTTTCTAACAGTGCAAACCCAATTAATTCAATGCGTTGTGTTCTATCCATAAGATTCAAGTTTATTCGTATATCATAACATATTTTTGTCATTTTTTAAAAAAATGATATTGCCTAATTTGTAAGTCGTTGCTGTAGACCTTTTTATTAAATTTATAATGTATTTTAAAAATTTTCAATTAATTAAAATTATTAAAATCTCATTAAATTCGAATTTCATAAAAGTATTACTATGTGAATTAGTATTTTTTAATTTTTTTAATTATTTAAAAAAATTTAATCAATTATTTGTTCTTTTATGTCATTTTTTATAAATAATTAAATTCATATGAACTCACATACTGTATTGAAATTACTAAATATTGTATTAACTTAAGTTATTTGTAGTATCGATTTTTGATTAAAGGTTTCAATGCTTCATTCATGTTGGTTCAGAGTTGCACGATTTTTATCTCGACTTTTGGTCATCACAAAAGAAAAATATCTTATCTTAATTTAGAAGGTTATTGTAGTAAAAAACATTTACACTTATTTGTAATAATGTAAAAGATTAGGGATCCATATGTTATTATCCCACCGAAAAAATCCATTCACGGTTTCGTGGGATTGAGCTATCAATTTGGATGTCATAAAAATCTATCAGAGTATTGGGTTTTGTATGAGCCCACCTTGTCTTATAAGTTTGGCCCATTAAATCTGTTATGTGAGTAAGGCTCGTTCTTTCTACTAATGTTAAGTAATTACCAAATAACAATAAATTAAAATTAGGATTAAGTGCTAATTTAAATTTATTTCAATTTTTTGGTGATATAAAATCAAGATTTATTTTTTTGTTATATTTTTTTATTTATTATTAATCAATTATGACTTTAAATTTACTCAATAAAAATTTAGAACATAGATTCGAACACTTTAAAATATTACTTAAATTTAGGTTTAAGGAAGAATTTACACATCATGGATGAAATAAATAGGTATAAGAAATTGCTAAAAGTTAATGATTTATATACATACATAATTAAAAATAAATATAAACAAATTATTTCCCTTTTTGATTCCGGCTCATCAACCGAATTTGTAGGCCATTCACTAACCGAGCTGAAGGGAAAAATGACATTTGATCTTCCTTCAATTGAGTCCACCTATTTAAAATATTAAAAAATATTATAATAAATTATTCAAATTTAATAAAAATTTAAAAATATTTATTAATTATTGCTATAAAAAAAAAAAATAAGGAAGAGAAAATACCTATAAGTGGTGACAAAATAATGAAGAAATAGAGCAATTTGAAGTCGAGCCAACTCTGCCCCAGGACAAAACCGAGCCCCTCCTCCAAAAGGAGAATAATATAAACTACTTCTCCAATTTCTCTTTGGCTACAAATGAAATAAAATTAATTATTGCAATATTAAAAATGTAATTTTCAAACAAATCTCCCCAATTTTTTGTTAAAATTTTAATAAAATTTCATAAATATAATATGGGTTTTACTCTTTAATAATATTTCCGGAAAATTTGAGGTCTTTCGACAACGTTTTATATAGGATAGTTGATGTTTGTGTAATTTAAATAAATATTAGTATCACTATTCAAAAAATGCCCAACAAAATTTGAATATTAAACCTCATTCTCAGGATCCATCCATCTCCAAGGATTGAAGGTGATAGCTTCATTGTACACATTTTCATCCAAATGAACTGCTGACATAAATGGAACTACAGAGTATCCCTTGGGAATAACGTAATCTGCCAAATCAATTTGAAGAAAAAAAGAGATTTACAAAATGGAAATATTTTATAAAATTTGAGGATAATTATATGAATAAATGGATCGACCTTGGTATGTAACATCTTCTTTTGCTTCCCTCATTAACCATATTGCAATCCCTCCAATGCGAAGAGTTTCATCGATGACCTAATTATCATAGATGATAATGATTTAATTAATTCAACTGAAAAAATTTCTCGGATTATATTTGAAATTTTCAGATCAAATTTCTCTCATAACAAAATTAATTAACTTACGCATTGAGTGAATGACATTGTTTTGTAATCTTGCCAGGTTAACATTACTTCTTCCGTAGACTTGTTCTTTAGATTTTCATGTTCTTCCTGTTTGGCCGAAGAGAAAAAGAAAGAAAAAAAAATATTACTTAGAGACATGTTAGTTTAGTAGATATTTTCAAAATTAATTTTTCTGAAAAAAAATTTATAAAAATACTAAAGGTAATTTGTGTAAGTACCAGGAGCTGCTTCGTGGCTCTAGGATTATGAGTTAGAAAATAAACTGCAAAAAGCATTGTTTTTGCCGTCGTTTCATTTCCGGCAAACAGAAGATTGATGATGAAGTCTGATATAGTTTCGTCCGGCAAGCTTTCTTCCTCAAGTAGTCTTCCGAGTACACCGTTGCTGGATTCCGATGAGCCTTTTTGCCTGTGCTCATCGATAGTCCTCTTAATCTTGCTTATAATTTTCTCCCTTGCCTGGAATATAACATAATAAGGCAACATGTAATTTAATGAATTTTATCTAACAAAAAATATAAAAATTTCAGAAAATGTAATTAAAATATGTTACCTTCATGGCAGTGTGGTAAGTGGAACCTGGAAAATTGATTGGAACAGAAAGACAACCATCCACAAAATCTGAAAAATTCTGAGCCATCTGATCGATTTCCGACTCGCTTGACACGCCTAACAGTTGATTAACCATCAGATTGATGGCAATCTGAAATGAAAATCAATAAAATAAGCAACTCGGAAGTAGAATGATTGGCTCTGGAAGGTTTAAAATACACAGAAGAATTCTACTCGCCTTTCTGCAAACATCCTGGAGGAGAATAACTTGATTTTCCTGGAATTTTATAAGGGTCTGAAGCATAACAATTTGAATATCCTTCAGGAAATGGAATTTCAGCTTTTCCAGGCGCATCATATTTGAGGCAATTCCATGGAGTTTTCTGTGTTGCTCACCCTGAACTATGATCACCCCATTTTTACCAACCAGGTCCCGGAAAGATTTCGGATAACTTGACTGGAAAAGTTTCCCTTCGTTTTGCATCACGAATCGGTTAAAACTTGGGTCAGCTGAAACCACAGACCATTTGCCAAACAAATTGCAGGAGAAAATCGGGCCAAACCTGTTGGAAAACAACCTTAATAAGCTCAGCCCGGAAGAAAATGCTCCATAATTTTCCTGGAAAATTAACACTGATTTTCTTACCTTTTAACTTGGTTTTCAACAAATCGAGGAGGATGAGAACCTGCAACAGCACTGTACCAACCGAAGCTGTCGCCAATCAACGGCCATCCTCGTCTTCCTGGGGGCAATTTATAGGGTTTTCTTCCAGGGTTTTTCTTGCTGAAAGAAAATTTTGCCAAGAATGTGAAGAACAGAAGAGTTGTGATGGCAAGAACAAGCCAATCTCCTGGAAAAATTTCCCTCATTTTCTGGGAAAAGTTCTGGTGAGATAAACCGTTGAAACTAACTTGTAAGAACACTTCATCATATAGAATTAATGGTAATTAACCAAATGTGAATATAATAACACAAGTGCATTAGAAATATAAATAAATTGATAGATTAATTGAGAAACTTAGTTTCGTTGACCTGAAGATGAAGATCTAGAAGAGCAACGTCGAGTGATCGAATTTTCTTTGACAGTCAAACTGGATCCCATGATCAGAAAATTATATTTACAAGTATATATATCAAGAACTTTATAATTAAAATATTACTAAGAATATAACATTTTGTATATATTAATAGGATAATATTATATCCTTAAAAAAATTTGTATTCTCGGCATTATTCTTCTTAGTTAAATGCAAAAATTTTAATTTTCATATCATCGTATTATAATTGTGGATAAATTTTAATAAGATAAATGTTTAATTAAGGAGGCATGTTCGAAATTCGGAGAGAAATGAGATAAATTTAGAATACTCAATTAAGAAAGTCTGTCCGAAAAATATATGCAAGTAAAATAAGTAAAACAAATGAGTGATGTATTCATAAATTTGGACATTATTTTCAAAATTTTAAAGCATGAGTTTTATAGTTTTATTTCACTTATAGTTTTATTTCACTTATATATTATTTATTTATCTTATATCTTTTTAATTTAGGATATTTTTACTTTACACACTCTTAATTAAATCCAACAATCTCCCTCTCAAGTGTAAGTCTCTTCACATTAAATTTAAAACTTACTTTACTTTACTTCCCTCAAATAAAAGTTATATTATATTTAAGTATCATAATATTATCAAAAGTCTACATTTCTATTAAGCTTGGCCTAATTATTCTAGATGTCAAGCCTGACAATGTTCTACTTAGAGTTATGTGAGAGTTAAATATAGTTTTTTTTTTTTATAAGACCCATTTTTTGCCTTGTTTTTTGCTTTATCTAGAATGCACACTTGCTAGTGCTAGCATCATTCTTCATAGGACGACAACTATAGAAACACACACAACCAATGTCTCAACACTCGCATTCTTTCAAAACTATCAGCTCTGATACTAATTATTAAGATTAAAGAAACCTGCTCAAAATTCGAAAAAAATATACATAGGCCAAATGAGTGAACATATTCATAAATTTGAATATTACTTTTAATCGAAAATCTTAAGATATTAGATTTATAAATTTATTTTATTTATATATTACTTATTTATTTTATATCTTTTCACTATAAAATATTTTCACTTCATATACTTACACTTACTCATATAATATTTACTTTAAAATAATACAAGAAATTAGGCTAAATAATAATAATAACAGTTGTCGAATAATGTTACAAAATTAAGTTGGCCTTTTATGGTTGCATTTGGAGTTGTTCACATGAATTCAATTGCAAAAAGAATCAAAAAAAACAAGGAGAGTGTTCTTCAAGTGAAAGAGATCTTCTAGTAGATATCAATGAAGTTAGCTGAGTTCAAGTTGGACTTACATTAATTTATTTTTATAAAGCTTGTTTATTAATTAACAAGTGATTAAATTAATCTTATTGCCAACTTTCTGGCTTTTACACATCGACAAGTTGAGAACTCGAGGTCATTCATTCTTGCCCAATATATGTCTTTACATAATATAATCCTCGAGCTACCCATCATAATATATTATATTTCTTTTACTGTGTTTGGAAAATAAATATGAATTCATGTCAAAAATAATTGTCTGAAAGTAATGATTAAACGAAAATTAAATAATGATAAAAGATTAGGAAAGTAATAAATGAACGAATTGACACCAAACTTTTGCAAAGAGAACAACTATGGAAGGCAAGTTTCACTATGAAAGATTGGTTTGTATCCTAAATTATATATTTATATACACACAAATCATAAGTCTAGTGCACAAAACTATTCGAATATTAAATATAATCCACTAACTTAATAAAAATGAATAAAAGAATAAAATAGAAAATAAAAATAATATTTCATTATATTATTATGAGTTTGTTGGATGAAATAATAGAACTTTTAATTCATAATTGTTATAAAATTATATTAGATATCAAATAAAATATTTATCGAATATTACTTCAACTATCATGCTTTTAAAGAAAATCAAATCAGTACATAAAATTTTCCCATATCTTACAGATGATTAGAAAATTAATCTTTGATTTGGGTGTTCAATTATAGAGCCACTAAACTAAAACAGTCAAATTAGAAAGATACCCTCACTAATTTCTAGGGTTTTTTGTTTTCCAAGAATCAAGGCCCTGAATATTTGCCATGATTCTGCATAATATTTTAAAGAACTATAGAATCATGATAGATTACAATATAAATGTTATGCCAGCTTCAACCAGCTAAGCTTCATTTCTTCAACTACCAAAATTTAAGCTCAACTAACAGCAAGTTGAATATTCCTGTTAATTTGTTGCTTGCTTTGATACTAATTAAGGCAATTAAAGAAAAAAAAGAAGGGTACTTAATTCAAGTGAACAAGCTTGCAAGTCTCGTGTAAATGGATCAAGATTCTCTTTTTATTTAAATTTTTATTAGAGCAAATACATGCTTATAAATTGTGATTAATAATTAATAAATGATAATATAAAAATAAAGCCGGATATAAGAAAATATGCATACTTATAATTATTTAAAAATTAAATTCATATTGAAAAAGAATATTATTTTTATTTAAACATCTTATAGTTTTAGAATCAAAATCAAAATTTTTGTTATAGATAATTAGTTACATATATAAATTCAAAGTTACAAAATGATGTGAACCCATTGATTTGTAAGAGACCTACAATCGATATTGATGATTATAACTCCAGAAAAGTTAAATCAGACTTTTAAAGATAAAACCTTGACCCAAATATTTAGAATAATCTCAAAATTTAAGGTATATTAAATCAAAGACCCAAAAATTTAATCAAACATAGAGCCAGAGGTATAACAATAGTGAAAATGATGACGCCACGCTCAGAAAGAGATTCATGAGTAATAAATCGAATTTGAAAGTCACAAGGTTAAGAAAATATTGATAAGTTCTATTAGTTCTTACAAAGAACAAAGAGAAAAAGCTCTCAAAATACTCATATAATTCATTCAAGTTCTATGTCTTTGACTTACAAAAACAGTCTTCCATTTATAGAAATATGGAAGAGTTAAAAATTCAACATTTGATGCTAAAAAATTAAAATTACATAGTTTTCAAGACTAGCTTCTCACATACACTGAATTTAAATCATCAAAAGGGAACTAAAGTTGGGCTAATTTGTCTCCCATCAAAACAGAAAAGTTGTAGAGAAATTCCTTAATTTTCCATAGGCTTTTTAATCAAATTAATACGAGCTCTAGAAGTCAAGATATGAGCCAATTAATGACAACCGTTCAAATTAGGGTTTGAAATTTCGACTCATACTTTAGGTGCCTAAATTCACGAAATTTGTTTACCATGTGAAAAGAAATGTTGTAGCTCTATTTCTTA
>JAWDEX010167994.1:0-16635 GCA_035221805.1 Trichilia hirta | reverse complement strand
ATATGTTGCATGTGTTTATATATGGCATGAGTGTGATTGCTTATTGACCTTTATAGCTCACTCCCCAACAATAATTTTAGTTTTGCAGGTTAGTAACCATATCGGTGTACTGCTTCAGCTTATTAAAAGAAAAGGGTACAAGACAGAGAATATCCCAATTACAGTCAGTCATATGGTCCTGTTCTTAGTGTCAGTGAGCCTAATGTGTCTTCTTATTATATTTTGAATATATGTATAGTTTGAAATGTGTGGAGACACGTATTGTATACATTATACTGATTTATAATTGTACATGAGAATGGGTAGAGCCCTTGTTATTATTAATTAGTCATATAAGATTATATTTATATATGAGCATTCGCATTATAGGTCATAAGTTTGCATTCAGAGAGAGGTAGAGGCTTATGAAGGTGAGAGTTTTCTGCTGTCTTCTGCCAATAGCATCTTGGTTGTAGGCCATATGTTATAATAAAACAAGCTGAAGTAAAACAAACAAACTACACCTAAGAGTGTCTTAATTGCTCGTCAATAAAGCAAAACAAACAAGCTATGCTCGAGAGTATCTCAATCAATCATCAATATCTACGTTTAGGAATGTTCATCTGAATATAAAAAAAGGAAGAATCAAGATCATCCTCCTGAGTTTTTCCTGTTACGATCCGTACACGCCGTCAATAAAATAAAACAAATAATTTTTAAACTTATTTCAAATTCATTTCAAATGCTCAACTTTTAATTCAATAATTTATAATAAAATTATGATAATGAAATATTTATGACTCTAGTATTATGGCTCACGATATATCATAGAAGTAACAATACATTCTTTAAGATAGGAGTCATGACCGTATCTTTAACTTTGAGATTGGAAGGTCGTGTCCAAAATCTTTATAAATATGTGCATATAGTTGTAAATGAAGCATAACTCATCACCAAATTATCAATACACAATTTAAATTATTGAGAGAAGAAATCACAAATATTATAAGGTAATAAAATCTCAATATGCGCAATCAAATTTACAAATAATTGAGACCTTCTTCTGGTCTCCCACAACATAAAATCCAGCATTTTTCAGTTATCATAATTTCATAGATAAATTAAGTCCATCATGTTAATACATAAAATAAAATTTATCCTTTACAATAAAAGTCTTATGAAAGTAAGATAAAAATAAAATGTTTCCACCCATAAACATGAAATACAATATTTATGCTATCATCTCAAAATCTTTCAAAATATTACAATTTCATAACATTTAGAAAAATAAAAAACTCATAACTGGATCCATGATTCAATATTTTGGTACATGCATATGTATACAATCATATCCATATATATCATACATAGAAATATATATCCAATATCAAATTAGGCCTCCTTCTAGCCTTAATATCATAAACAAAAGCTCACATCCTCTTATATCTTCATAAGTATATTTATTTATACAACAAATGTACACGCGCTAGTTTACATATACATAAACATATACATTTATCCATTTATATATATTTTAACATATAAACTCATATGCATACACACATTCGCTAACTTACATTTATAAGTATATAAATGAACATGTATGTATACATATATATATACATGTTCATTTATATACTTATAAATGTATATACACAAATACATGTTTGCTTATTTATATAAACTTATAACAGGTTAACCTAAGTATTTATATATGCTTATAACTGTATATATAATAGATGCATATAAACTCTTATTCATACATATATCTACACATATATACTTCTAATTATATTCTCATTTACTCATATTATATATGCCAAAAGTTTACTATCAATCCAATAACAAATATATATATAAGTTCGTGTATATTTATGTACATATACACATATGTTTATATATTTGTATATACAACTTTACATATATAATTATACATATGTCTGCGCAACTTATATATATACAAAATAACCTATACTTATATATATATACATATTAAGTATGCTCACTTATATTTGTTCATACTTTTATTTATATATACATATACAAAATTTCTGTACATGTATACTCATATACCTACTGACATTTAAGAAAATATACTTTTATACTCATTCACACATGCATATATATAAAATATAATCTTATCTACTTGTAACATGTAAACATATTTACATAATCACATATACTTATTCATATATGCCATGTATTCATTTCCGTGCTAAAAATATATTTATAAGTTTACAATTTCATATATATACACATATCTATCTATCTATCTATCTATAACCACATATGCCTATATTCACTTACATATATACTTATCTATATCTATATGTACACATGTTAACATATATTTACATGTGTATAAATTACGTATAAAAATAGCCATGTAAATATACAATCATATATGCATGCCCTTACACACACACACATACACATTTTTATAAACTTATATAAGCACTAATACGTCAGATATGTGTATATTCTTTTAACCATATGCATTAGAACCAATATCTTATACATTTACCTTATTGAAATAGATTCTAACATATTCTAATACAAATACATACATATATATGTATGTAGATATAAACATATAGTAATTATTGTGTAAAATACTTACCTGATTTCGCTGATATTCTAATCCAAGTCTGAGCTTAAATTCATCAAATACTTTGATTGTGATCTATATGCTTGCCAAAGTCACAGTTGGCCTTCTAGACTCAAATATAGATATGTACATTAATATAATAGTTCATAAACTCCATAACTCACTTCTCAAAGCATTTCAAGTCATTGATAATTAATAAATCAATCAACATCTCACTTAGACATTTTATCAAACACTTGATATGCAATCTATATGTATTCTAATAATTTAAATAATTTCATACATTTTATGATATTCTTTTCACAAGTTATGCAAATTGTAGGAGCACAAATTTTATGTTAATAAAGAAAAGTGCAAATTTTATAGACAAGAAATGTTATTCTTGGGATATTGGGTAAGTAATGGCAAGATTGGCATTGATAAGAGAAAAATTAAAGTAATTTTTGATTGACTTGCACCAAAAAGAGTACCTAAACTTAAGTCATTTTTAGGTATAACAAATTATTATAGAAGATTCATTAAGGATTACTAAAAAAGAATAAGTGCATTACTAACTTACTTAAGAAGGAAAAGCAATGACAGATGCATGCAATTAAGCATTTGAAGATATCAAAGTTGTAGTGGCTTTTGAATTGGTACTTAAGCTGCATGACTTTGGTAAATCATTTGACGTATGGATGAAGGCATTGGGTAGGGCAATTCGTAGTGTGTTGGTTAAAGAGGGGCATCCTATAGCTTATGAGAGTTTGAAGCTAAAAGATGCATAATAAAGGTACTCAACCTATAAAAAAGAGATAATTGTTATGATATATTGTTTTAAATAATATATCCAATACTTATTTCAAGACTCTAAAAAAATTAGTTCTAAAGCAAGTAAGGTGGTAAGAGTTCCTTACAGAGTTTGATTTTGTATAGGTTTATAAGATAGAAAGATAGAATTAAGTAGCAGATGCACTTAGTCGTAAAGAAGTAGAGGGCTATGTTTACAATCACAACAATATATTTTATTAACAAGGTGAGGTAATACGCAGAGACTAATGTTGCATATAAATGATTATTTGATTAAATCAAAGAATTAGTTGTACAGAGATATTAGCTTAAAGATGAATTAATCTATGCTCGAGGAGGTAGAATATATATCCTTAGCAAAAAGGAATTGCACAAGATGTTATTATGTGGGACACATGATTCAAAATAGGTAGGATATTCGGGGGCTGAGAGGATGATGGCATTGTTGGAATGATTATATTTTTAGCCTAAAATAAAAAAGGATGTGTGAATCTATGTCAAAGCTTGCCTAGTATGCCAACTAAATAAGAGTGAGAGAAGAAGACATGCGGGACTTCTACAACCATTATCAATACTAAAAAAGCCATGGTAATCAATTTTCACAGATTTTATAGCAAAAATGCTTAAAATAAGAGATGGATACTTATTAATATTGGTTGTGATAGACCAATTTTTAAAATATGCAGTATTCATGCCTATACCACATGCATACTCAGCAGAAAAAGTAGTAAAATTAGTGACAAAATATGTGATTAAGTATTTTGGATAGAGATGTAATGTTTATAAGAAAATTCTAGACTTCACTCTTCAATCTTATGGGCACAGAGTTAGAAGTTTTTCATAGCTAATCATTCTCAAATAGATAGGTAAATTTAGAGAATAAATGCACTATTCGAAGAATACTTGAGATACTATGTAACAGCAAGTCAAAAAAATTGAATAGAGTTGTAAGATATGGCTCAATTCTGTTATAATATACATTATTTTTCTATAATAGACATTAGTTTGGTAAAGTTAGTATTCAGGCAATAGTTGCGTATACCATAAAAGGTGGTAAAACAAAATCGCGAGGTAAAATATTCGGCTGCATATAGACTTGTATGCAACAAATAGAAAATGTTAGAGCTAACCTTAGATAATCTAGCTAAAGAAGCTCATTGAATAAAGAAATATACAGATGCAGGGTGAAAAGACTTCAAGTTTAATATGGGTGACCAAGTATTGTTAAAGCTAACTCAACATATTTGAAAGAAGATCAATAGTAAGACGATGCATAGGAGATTAGTGCTGAAGTATGATGGATTTTCAAGGTAATAAAGACTGTGGGCAAAGTTGCTTGCAGATTAAAACTCTCAAAGAGATTAAAGATACATCCGACAATACATGTAAGTTTTCTAAAGTCTTTTTGTATAGATCTGGTTTATGAAGGATGCTAGCAAATTAGAAGAGCATCACTTATGATTTGAAATAATTTAATAAAAAAGTTGAGAAGATTCTTAATCACTAAATTATGAGACAAAGTAAGAAGAACCAAAAATGGAATATTTGATTCAATAAAAAGGTAGAAGTGCAGTGGATGCAAGTTGAGAGCGAGATACTACACTGTGACAATTTAACAAGCAAGTTTAAGAATACCTTTTTGATCAACAAGGACTTTGGACTTTTTGAATGAGAAAAATTTGCCATAACCCTAAGTCAAGAAGACGCATTCAAGGTTAGGATGGCCTTGATTCTAAGCTGCAAGAGGTTACTTATGTTGTTGGATCAACACAAGGTAAAGTAGGTGCAAGAGGCATACACAATAAAGGTTAATGTGTATCAATGATACAGCACAATAGGTAGGGGTCAATGGCCAAGAAAGGCTAGGTGAGGTAGTAAGTGTGCAGGATAGACTGATAGCATGGGCATGGGGGACTGGGCATTGAGCAGCAACAGGCAATATACTGTATAGCAAAAATATGGACTTACATACATCATCAAGCTAGAGAAGAAGTGTGTCACACATATGAGAATCCAAAATACTTATTAAGATGTAAAAAAAAAATTGTGCAAAAAATTAGCCTAATTGAAATCTAGAATAGTCAAACTAAGGGTTAATCACTATTTTAAGTACAGTTATACTTTCTAATAGAACATATGAAGGAGTCCTAAATTTCATATGCAAGAAGAAGCTAAGAGTGGATCAAGAACCCTTGCATGACTTTAAGAACTTCTCCATAAGCCAAGCCAAGCATACGAGTAAAGTGTGCACATCATGAACATATGGGCATGATTGGTAGGAACATAATGATGTCAACAATATGGTCTGATAATGTCAACGGTACAGATTTATATAGATAAGTCATGATTGGTAGAGAATTATGAAAAATTGAGTTGCCTTATACTTCTAGGATTTCTTAATTGGATTTCTTATAATCCTAGGAAATCAAAGATGTCGGTTTCAAATAGAATTCCTTGTGAAATAAGATTCTTAATGACCTTAAGAAGTCAGTAGGGTTTTATTATAAAAGAAATACTTATAATAAACCTAAAGCTCTCAAAGAGATGAAAAAGAGAGATAATAGAGAAAAGAATCCTAAGATAAGAGAAAAACAAATATAAGAAAGAGTAATATTTGTAAGGTTTATGGGCTAAAATTGTATAATCCTTTTATTAAGTTAATGAAAGGTTGAAGGTTAGTGTCTTTATAAACTTTATGTTGTGGTGCATTGTGTGAAAATTGTATAATATTATTGTTGCAAGTTAATTATAAAAGTGAAAAATTTGGAATATTAATCGAATTAAAGTTGGATGCATTATCGAATTATCTATTTAAACAAAGGCCGCTGGACTCTTATCATAAGAACTCTCGGGGGAATGAACTTAACGACTGATTTCTCAGAAGATTTACACGTAACCTAAAGATAAACACTTATTTTGAATTTTTGCCACCTTATCCCAAAAATTATCACGTAATATTAAAAATTAACGTATAATTGTACCGTATGACTCTAGTATTTTTAAGTAACCTTAGGAATTAGCACGTAATTCTAATAACTTTTATGTGTCCTCTCTTATTAATTGACTTTTATTTTCAATTCGGGTGGGGTGTAATCATTGGTAGAAGACTTTAAGGTTGGCCTTATAACCTTAGGTAGATTATACTCTCTTACCAATTACTTTCTGGGTTTCAAAATTGGCATTAAAATTTGACTTTCAACATGAGGTTGATGTCTTGACTCTTAACCCAAATTCTATACCAGAGTTTGGCAACATGGTTGGCTTATCAAAATTTATTGATTAACCTGACATCTCATGGTGTAGTTATAAACCAAATTTTAACCTTAAAATTTAACTTCAATTCTTGACCTACTTTCCTAATTTTCAGGCCACGGTACAATCCTTTGATACAACAGCTTTCTATTATTTTTCTCAAATATTTATAAAATTAAATATATATTTTTAAATGTATAAAATAACTTGATAAATTTAAATTAAAATAAAATAATAAAAAATAATTATTATATTATATTATTATATTATATTAAATTTGAATGTGAATTTTTGCAATTTTTTAATAAAAACAATATGTATATTTTAAAATAAAAAGGATAAGTGTTAAATTTTTATATTGGTAATGATGTAAACACATTAATTAAGTAAAAGTATTTTTGTGAACACATTCCATACAAATTTTCACACTTCTAAGATTAAGACAAAGAATAAAAATTTACTCTTTTATTATTAAACAAAAAGTGTCTTAAAAGTTTATTAAATTAAAAAAAATAAATAATTTTAGTTATTTTAAATAAATAAATTTAAACAATTAACCATTAAGGCAAAAAGATAAACAGCTTATAAGAAAACTACTGAGAACAAAATATTAATACATATAAAATCTGAAATCTTAACAAGTAGACATGTAATGATCCATAGGAAAAGAAAAAGATGAAAATGACATAAAAATTGACAATTTGACATGGAAAAAAGGAAGAAGAAGAAGAAGAAGAAGAAGAAGAAAAAGTCAATGAAACTATGCGTGTTTTTATTTTTCAATCAATGATCTCAATCCATAATTTACTACATAAATTGTTATTTAATTTTTAAATTAATATATTTTTAATAATTAAAATAAAATTTAATATGTATTTAATACACATATAAAATAAAATGTGAATAATTCAAAAGAAAAACTACTTTAATTGACTAAAAAATGTTCAAAAAAATTAGGAGTTATTGATCTTAAATCTCTCTATATTGTAGTGTGCGAGTGCACATACACATCTAATGTTTTGTATATTATTTATAATTTTAAATTATTATTATTATAATAACAACGTTGATTAGTAATATTAAAGATCTTAACTTATATTTTAAGTGATAACATATCATTTATTAATAGGATAGTAAGAGAATAATTAATTATTTAAAAAAATTATAAAATTTATTATCTAATTAATAAGAGTCATATAGTTATTTAGAATACAACTTAGAGTAATCATTCATAATTTCAAATTATTATTATTCATCAGATTGTCTGTGCAAAGCTTATAAATTATGGTGAATTTGCATAAATAGAACTTATACTATCAATATTATTTATTTTAAAACTTATATTGACATCCCAGAAATTTAAAAAAAAAAAAAAATTATAGATAATCCACCAGTTGTAACCCCAGAAGGAACTATAAAATAAATAAATAAATATCCTAAAAAATATAAAATATTTTCTAATAAAAACATACATACTAATATAATTAATAATTAATTTATTAACATAGGTATCAAGGAGAACCAGATCAAAGCGGTTTTACAAACCCACACCACACAAACACTCGGTATTATTTAGGGGCATATGCAACTGCCACGGTGATAATTATAATTCAAAAACTTAATTAACGGATAATTAATTAATTAAGACACACTTAGAACAGATGATGATGCTTCTTTCCATGAGCTTCTTCTTCTTCTTTCTTGGTTTCTTTCTTCTCGTGATGTTCGTGCAAAGCATATCCACCGGATCCAACGGCTGCAGCTGCCGCAATCTCCTCCTCTATCTTGTGCCGGTGAGCATGCTCAGGGTCTTTCTCTGCTTTGTGCTTCTCGTGCTGATCATCATATTATAATTAAAATAAAACCCTAATTAATTCCATGCACCTTCAAAAGCACTTCCAAAAACAATTTAAAGACATTTAAACGGAAGCACCTTCCAAGAAACACTTAAAGACAAAACAGAAGTAAAAACATTTTGAAAAGAAACCAAAAACAAAAACACTTAAAAAAGAAAAACAGAAGCAAGTGATTAATTAAATTTTATACCAAAGCGAAAGCACCAGCAGCAGCAGTTCCAAGTTCTCCTAGATGTTCAAGATGCTTGTGATGCTTTTCCTCCTTCTTGTAATCAATCTCATCTACTTTCTTATTATAACCACCAGAACCCGAGTAAACTGCGGTCTCGGAGTAATCGTTGGCTGACTCAGTATAAGCGGAGGGCGTGTCAGAGTAAGTGGAAGGGTTGTCGGAGTAAGTGGTGGCCGACTCAGAGTAAGTGGAGAGTGTGTTGTCGGAGTAGACGGAATCATGAACCGGCTTCTCTTCGTCCTTGTGATGGTGGAAGAGGCCGTGGTGGTGATGCTTTTCCTCAGCCATGATATACTAGAGAACAATACCAGAGAAGAACAATTGTAGAAGAAATGATAGAAGTATATAATTGTGATTAATAGTGTTGGTGATGATAGTTTAAGAGATGAGGGAAGGTATTTATAAGTTTTTCATTGCTACCAATGTAGCTTTGATATTGTGGGTAACATTAAATGTGTGACGGTCGGTTTGGACCCATTAATTTAATAAGCGGGCATGGCTCCGGCCTCGGCGGAGTGAGACTTGAGTATGTAAAATTTTTAAAAAAAATAATTTATAAATTTAAAAAATTAGTTAGGGACACTAAATTTTTACTAAATTTTTATCCATCTCACATTTAAGTCGACATTAACTTTATTACATAATTTATTACATTAATTTAAATTAATGAATTAAGTACATATAAATCCTTTTCATTTAAAGATATAATATTTTTAAATACAAATTATAGTAAAATTATATTATTCTCTTAACTTAATTTTTTAATTCTAAAAAAATTATTTTTTCTTATAAAATTTTAGAATTAATTTTTATATATATTATCATATCAATTTGCAAAAAAAAAAAAAAAATTATATTATTAACGTTTTTAATACTAAAAATGTGGGAGGGATATATTAGTTCCACACCTTTCATATATTACTTTTTCTATTATAATGTTCGATACTATATTGTAATAATTGGAGTATTAATAATTAGGTTTCTGATTTTTATCAAAGAAAATAAATAAGAATACATTTGAACTATTATTAATAAATTAGTCCATACGGGAACTTATTTAAAATTAAAAAATGACCAAAAGTAAGGACTAATTTGTTAAAATAGTAAAACTATATCTTGATTTGTTGTTTCTTCAAAACTGAATGATAAAATTATTGTTGTCCCATAGTATAATACAAGTATACAATCTCTTCACTTTAGATAGATAAAATTAATGCAAAACAATCAAATTTATGTATATAAACATCAATATAATATAATAATAATATTAAAAATGTAATTTTTTTTACGAACTCTTTATAAAAGATAATATGATTATATTATATAATTATATCATATCCTATATTTATATAAGAGTAAGTGAAATTTATAATAATAAAAAAATATAAATTAAATGAAATATATAATAATAATATAATTTTCTTTTATACAATCACTTCAGCTTTTTTATTTTTGTATTGAACAGACTGTCACATCAGTCGATATGGACAAAACTGATGTAATTCATCAACGTTTGTTTATATAGTTTTCATAGTAATATTTTTTAAATATTATAAACTATTAACTAGTGCAGGTACCAACTAGCACCGCAAATATTGCATTAATTTATATAAATAAAATATGTATAAATTAATATTAAAATAATATGAATGTTTTTTTTATATAAACTTTAGATTAAGTTTATTGAATACTAATTTATTTAACTAATAAATTTTTAAAATAATATAACGAATTTAAAAAATCAATCTCATCATATCCTTTTATGATAGTTTTTGTTATTTAAAATATTTTTTAAAATAAAAATTAATTACTTTATTGAGTAATAATAATAATAATAATGTACCGTATTTGTATAGAAAATTTGGATTGTTAATATTATTGATCAATCTACAAATGTGGTTACTTAATAAATAATGTGATTAATTACTCTTTTATTTGATACATTAATTATTGTTAATTAAAAAATGGTGAATGGTTATTAGTAATTGTAAATTTATCAAAATTCTCGATATAAGGTAATGATTATTATGAAAAAAGGTACATTTTTTAATATATCGAAATTTTGTCAAAATACTGCCTCATTTTACAAAATTAAAATTTTAAATTAAACTAAACATCGAAAATTTTTATCGACCTTTTCTTTGATATTTTTATTTGGTTGCAGGTTCTCAAATCCACCGCCACCAGATTTCTATTGTTTAGTGCTTGTAGATCCAATTGGAGTTTTCTTACATAAACAAAATGTATTTTTATAAAACTATTAAAATATATATTTTATCAAAATTTAAAAATAAATATATCTTTTATTGCATTTTTTAATATTAAAATTTATATTCTATCAAATTTTAAAAATGTATATATTTTTTAAAGTGGAAGTGACCCCATTTTATCTTAAAGATATTTTATTTTATTTTGTTTCGTTTTAATAGACAATGTGTCCATCAAAGAGTAAACGTGGCATGTCACTTTGTAAATAGAGTGTGCACTAACTTCTTTACATTTGGCTTCGTGACATTTTCCTCCGTATTCTTTATGGTAAGCCACAATTCAAAATCTTAAGTCTTCGAAGTTTCTAAAATGGAGGTTGAGATAAAGTTAAGGCTGAAATTGAGCCATTTCATTTTAATTTTGTTTTTATGGACGGTAGTTAATTGGGTCCCAATGGAATGGCAGTTGGAGTTTATCGTTATGTCGGCAAGACTCATAGCTTGTTATCCATCTCACCGTCCAACTTTTAGCTTAACAGGAATAGAGACATGTTAAGAATATAAATATGCGACATATTATATTTATTTTATTTTATTTTTAATTTTGTAAAAATATGTAAAGTGTGATAATTATAAAATATATATATTTTTTTATGTCAATTTGTATAAGAAATTTATCTCGTTAACATTATTTATTTATTCCATTAATTCGTATAAAAATTTTATTTTTAATGTTACTATTAAATTAAAATTATTTCTAATTTATTTGGGATTAATGGACAGTTGGTCGACAAAAGCAAATCTTATCATTATCAAAGAATCAAAGAATCAAAGGGATAAATGATGAATATTCATTTCAATTTGTGATATTTCTTCCTTACCGTGTATATGACGTCGTGAAAACACGTGGGTGTCAAGGAATGGTAGGTTGTCAATCACATGAACTCATTTGAGACTTTATATGGTTTTATTTTATTTTAAAAGAAAGCTTAAAATTTCAAAGATTTAATTGGACGGTCTACAATAATTTAAGTGAATTGTTTTTTAAATACTCATTTTTATTTGATTTTAACAATAAATAAAATTATAAAGCCTTTTGTAATTTTTATAAAAAAAAAACTTTATGTTATATTTTAAATAAACAATTAAAAATAAATTCTTATAATATTTCATTTAAAAATAACTTAATTCACTAGATTTTGGTTTTTATAATTTAAATTAAAAAGCAATATCCATGTCGATAAGAGGAAGGTCATTGAAATCCAAACAAGGCATAAAGAAATCCAATATATTGGGAATTTAAAGATATTTTTATAATAGATATGAGCAAATAATTTGACACGTGTTGAGCTATAAAGTTGCCATGTGGTCCTGGCTGGGTCCCAAAAATTTATTCCGATTTATGTTTCGTGTCGAATTCTCGTCATAACGAATTATGAAATGGCCAGTCTAAAAGTTTTAATTAATAAATCTGCATTTGCGCATCTACAGGTGGATGAATGCTATTAAATTAATCAGGTCAAAATATATGTGGTGGAGGTCCCATTGAAGACCAAGATCGTGCGGCCACGTTTGTGTCTAAGACAATGATGTTGATTGGTACAAAAACTTCTTTGTGTGGTTGATTTGATTCCATCAAACCTACTATTCAAATTGAATTATTCAAAAGGGTAAGGTCATGGTGTATTTAATTTTATGTACATTTATTTTAAATCTTTTGTTATAATTTTTAAGTTTTTAATTATAATTTTTGAGTTTTTATTGCATTTTTGTAATTTTTTATATTTTAAAACTTGTAACGAAAGAATTAAAATCATACGAACAAATTTAAAAATTATAATAAAAAATAAAAATTATATATATAATATAATTTTATAATATATTCAGTAATCGTATGATTTGATTTTTATGCAAGTTAAAATGACTTTTTTAGTGTTGGATGCCCTCCTTAATTTTTTTTTTTATATAGTTTAGGTATTATTAAATAAGAATTTTTGAACGATGAAAAATATAAATTTATTTTTATTGAGAAAAATTTAAATCTTGATTTTTTAAAAAAAGTTAAATTGTTTATAATATCTTTATTTTATTTTAAAACTTTTACTCCTTTTTTTTATTTTTTTATCTTCACTTTTAAAAATTTATCAACTAAAATAATTATCTAATTTTTATTAGAAGCTACTTATAATAATTAAATAATCAATTTTTTTTTTTTTTTGAAATTTCTATTTTAAAGAATTTTACTCGTAAAAATAGTATTTAAAAAGTTATATAAAAAGGACGTTTAAAATAATTAGCAAATGGAGCATGTTCGAGTGCTCCATTGGATGGACTCGAGTTATGATTTAAGCTTCTCTGTATTCAGCCCATCGTTCTCCACGGGGGGCTGTCATGCCTCTACTTGGCTATTCATGTTCGTCTCATTGTTTTCTCCGAAGTCTCAAACACAGGCACTAAGGGAGTGGAGCTACTTATAAGCTACTTGAATTGGGATTGATAGGTATTTAAATTTGGCTTGATAATAGTTGAATTGAGCTCAAACTCCATGGTTTGAATATCATTTTGAGTTAAATTTAAATACAATAATACTTAAATTATTAAATTGATGAAGTTAATTAATTATTTATTATTTTATATAATTTTAAAAATAATTATTAAAATTTTTAAATTTTATAGTAATTATTTAAAAAATAAGTATTTAATTTTAATTGAGTCGATTTTAAATATAAGAAATATATATTCAATTGAGTTCGAGTTTAGATTTTTGATTTTTGAGTTGAGTCAAATGCAAGTAGGTTACTATATTATCTTGATTCATTATACTTTCTAACCTCGATCAATTTCCCATCCAGTAATCTGCTACATCTTGCCATGCATAATTAAAATCAGAATGTAAAAATCAATGCGTTATTACAATAAGGTTGAAAACGACAATAATAGTCTCTTACTTTACGTTTCAGATATAATTTAAAGCCAATAATAATAATTAAATTCATATTTTATTTAACAAAATGTTTATTTAAGGATAAGTCTTAATAACCCTTTCACGTAAATGGTCTATAAAGTTTGAAGGCTAGATAGAATAATAACCCAATGGGCCAAGATTAAAGAAGCAGAGTTTAATTAAGATATTAATTACCAATTATATAACTGTTAGTACCAAAAATTAACACGCAAGCATTTAATAATAATATTTAAAAATAAGTCTTAATAATTTTAATAATTGATTATTGTTTCTTACATTAGCCAATTTTTCAGCTTCAATTCTATGGATTTAGATTCAATATTGATCTAAACTTTTATTAAGCAAATTTGTTAGTATAATTGATAATTAATAAATAAAAACTGTAATAAAAAATAAGCTTTATCATATATAAATATAAAATTGTGCAAAATAACTTTTTTTTTTTTTAAAAGATTAAGCAAATTTAAAGGATAAAAAACATTTAATCCCCTAAAATTTAATTAAAACGACAATTTAATCTCATTAAATAAAAAAAATACTTATTTTACCCCCATTTTCTTATTTTAGACATTTTTTGTGTAACTAATTTAATTTTTATTAACATCTTCAAATTTTAAATTTCATAATTTAAGGGTGATGAAATTAATTTTTATAATGAAATATTGAAAATATATAAGACAGAAAAAATTAATGAGATTGTCTTAAAATATATATTTATATTTTTAAGAAGAATGTATTTTTTTAACTTAATAAAATTAAGATAATTTTTAATTAATTTTTTTTTTTTTTCAATTTAAATTGACTCTTTATCTTAATTCTACTTCTACGGTCTCTTCAGCATTAACTCTCTCTATATGCACTTGTGGTTACTCTATCACCTTCCCCAGTTGTGGTTGGAGAATTCATGGAAAGAAAAGTCTTTGGTTGTTATGAGTCAAACGATAGGAATTTTAGAAAGTCAGTCACGAGAATATGGTGAATGTTGACCATGAGACCAGTTGAAAGGTTAGTTAATTTTATTAGAAAGTGTAAAATTAATTGAGTGATTTGCAATAATTTAAACTAATTGTCTTTTTTAGTGTCTACCCGCATTCGACTGTACTATAAACAAGAGGTTAAAAATATATTTGAGTTTTGTTCCTTTATTACTCTAATTTTTAAATTAAAAAAAATTAATCTTAAAATAAATATTTAATTGTTAGAATTAAGATTTAAATATTCCGCGTTAATTAAGATTTAAATAGCAAACGGTTATCAAGCAGAGAATATGTTATTTGAGAACTCGGCCGAGTAGTTTATAATAGTATTGAGTTAGTCATCATTTTTAATGCTTACTCGTCTTCGAGTTTAAGAATATGTATGAAATAGGGCGTGATAAAACTTGAAAAAAAAATAATAGAATGATCAAAATATAAAATATCTTATCCCAAGTTTAGTCATCATTAACAGTCTCATTTCTATAGAAAACAATAAAACTTGACAATTAATCCTAATTTTCTTGTAACAACTACGAATTATTCCATGGCCTTGTGAACGCCAACAACAGTCACCTCTGCTTCCACCAAGCACACATCCTTCACTAGATATCCATTGCAAGGGTTCTTCAAGTCTCTCAATGAAACGAATCTGCTCCAACCCCAGTCCTTGGTTGAGTCAATGAACAAGGTAGTACCTGCAACCAAAAAAAAAGAAGAAAAGGGACCTAAGATTGTTTATGTTTATTAACAAGACTAGGTTAATTAGAAAAGAGTTATCATTTATCGATGCAAGACGGAAAATAGAAATAGAATAAAATTAAAAAATTCTATTTATGTCTCTAGTCGAAATATGGGTGTCTTTTTAGCAGTGCAATGTAAGTTTGAACGTGAATGTCTTTACAATAGATGTTTTTCTAGTAGTGCAACGTAGGCTCGAACGACTACTAGAACAATATCTAGTTTGCGCATCATTTACCTGTAGAATCTCGAAGCTTTTTCTGCTCTTGATCCAGGATTCGAATTGTGAAGTCTGCTTATATTTTGAAATCAGGCGAACTAGCCAATGCCAGGTACAAAGAAAGATGATTGCCAGTTCCTTCTCCCTTTCCTCCCGCATAGAGACGTATTTTCCTGGAAAAGAAAAAGACAAAGTAAGTTGAAAATATCATCTTCTTTTCTATCATCATTACAACAATATAATAAAAATATATATGACAATACCATTTGTAATCTCCAGCACCGAATACTTCCGAATTTCGATTCCAACTTCGAAAAGTTTTCAATCCTCCAAACATGCTTGATTCTATTCCTATTTTTTATCATTGATAGGCACTCTCTTTTGCCTATATTTCGTTGAATTGTCTTTAACAAACACTTCTGCTCCAAAAACACATGTATCCTCTACTAAATATCCATAGGAAGGATCATTGAAAACTTGAAGAGGGATGAATTGATCAAAACCCCATTGAAGCTTCAACCCATGGAAACGTCTTTCTTTGCCATCGGCATCTACCTCATGACAAATAAATAAATATATACGAGTTGAAACAAGAAAAAAAAATTGACGGTTGACATTAAATAAGAGAAAAATACCTTGGATGATCAAGAAGTTGTCTTCCTTGTGATTAAATAAAAACAGGCAAAAAACTACATACGACTCCGAACTAGAACGAAGTGAACTTGTGTTTGTCAATGCTAAGTGAACAGAGATATGGTCTTTCACATTCTCTCTTTTATTTCCATTTGGATAGAAGACAAGTTTCCTGCAAT
>JAWDEX010167984.1:0-16636 GCA_035221805.1 Trichilia hirta | reverse complement strand
TAAATCGTAGACTCTGTATTCATATCCACAACTCATTATAGATAGAGTCTTAACACATAATACATCATGGGATCTCTTTTTGTATTAATTATAAAAAATAATAAAATTAGCAACTGAACATATGCAAAATATTATAAATGCTATTTATAAATAATTGTAAATAGCTTTACACCTAATTACAAAATATGTATATATATACAATAAGAAGAAATTTCAGAACTATATGACACGATTAGTTCTAGGGCATATCTTCAACACACCTCATCCTAGTTTCAAACACCTCACATAATAAAAATTTTGATATCTTATACTAATTATATTCAAACTATTGCACCTTTTTAAATAATATTCTTATTTTGACCTTACACAATAGAATCTTAATTAAGATTCGAATATCACTAAAAGTCAAATAACCCAATTCTATTACACAAATCTCATACCCCCCCTCATATAATAGAAATCTTGGAGTAAAAAATTTATGTGAAAGAATCATTAGTTATCCTATAATAAGAGGCAAATATATGATAATTGTAAGGAATCATTTCTCTCTTCAAATTACCTATATCACATGTGATAATTTTCTCTCTCCCATTACAGTTGTTTTCATAAAATATCATATTTATAAAAAACTTTTATACCCCTCCTTATCATACAAGAACCTTTTACATGATCAATTTCACTCACTTATCATATAAGTAAGTAATTTTTAAAATTGAGCAAAGATTACTATTTATATAAATAGCTTGACAAAATTAATTTATCAAATAAATAATTTTGCTAATTTATAGTTCAGATTATTCATCACATAAATAATCACTTCAATGATTAAAATTTAAATTATCAGAAATAATTTTGATAATCTGTTGAACTAATTCGTTTAATTATATAAAAATTTGAATTTTTGGTTATTTTTAAATATATTAAATAATTTTACAATCATATTATTTATACAATATAACAAATATGAAATAGACCAATTAAATTAGCCATCAGTGTTAAAAAGGATAATTTAGTTCAGTTAAAAAAAATTACAAAACTACCCCTCCTTAGGGTCTACTAACTATATGTATATTTTTTTCAAAAATAATTTTTTAAAATTAAAATTTTATAAATTACGATAAAAAATATCTAAAAATTGAATTGGAAAATTCAAAAAAAATAAAAAATAAAAAAACCTTTGAGTGTGTACTTAGCAAATGTGCGTGAGTGTACTTAATACCTACGTGCTACGCACACACTGCATGCTTGCTGTGTGCGTCCTCTGCGTGCTGCCATACACCTTATGTTGTATGTAGCATGCACAACGTGCACGCCATGCACGTGATCAAACAGGCACAACACACCAGTCTGCTAGCAACCCCAATCGCGTATGTATTACATGCAATCGACACATACCGCAAAGTCTGTAATTGGTTCATCATTTTTCAACTAAAAATTACCTAGAATTTAATTTTTTTAGCAATTTTTCAACACATACACAATAGAAACACATCCTAATGCATTACTACTACTTTAAAATAATAAAACAGGTATAAAGACTACAAGATCAGATTAAAACCTTATTTGACAAAATTTAACCCAAATTCAATTTTAATCTGATTTTTACATGTAATAGACACACAATCATGCTCTGATACCACTGATGTATATATGTGATCACATGCAAACTATAAAATACAGCGAAAATAATAATTTTAATCAGGTATTTATATTAAATACATTTAATTTATAATCACTAATTTTTAGTGATTTATTGATGAAGTAAAGCACCAATGATGTAATGCCTCTAAAAAATCAAACATTGTTGATTTTCTATTGGTCAGCTAATCTAAGAGAGAGAGCGAAGAGTGAAAATTTAAAGAAGAAAACTGAATGAAATTCGCATAGAAGCAGAAATAATTCTGCTTCTGTTTTATAATTTTATGATAAATATCATTGAGACCTCTTAATTACAAAATATCATTCAGGTCTTTACCTGAAAAATATCATTTAAGCCTCAATTATAAAATATCATTCAGGCCCTTCAATTGTTAAAAATTATAAATTAACTATGAATTTTATTTAAATATTTAATAATTTATTAAATATTATGATTCACTTTAAATCACAATAAAGTTAAATTTTTGAGCTCACTTTTCGTTAAACTATTTAGCGCATGAACCATTTATTATTTGATCAAATAATATCTTCGAGAGTATTAGGACTCTTTCGAATATTATTTTCTCTCTCTTATAGAAAAAATAATCTCAAGTTTGTATTGTGACCTTTTAAGTTCACTATAAAGTTAGCTGTGAACTGAAATCAATCTCATTGATCTCATTTTGAACTATTCAAATGCTCAATTACTATAGTTAATATCTAGTAATATGTCATAACTCTTAATTTATTATGAAAAAAATCTTCATTAAACTTTTTTGCTAATTATAAGTCTTGTGTGAATAATCTTTTTCCGTTCATCTAATTTTAATTAAATTAGGGTTCACGAATGTCAAAACTCTTAATTCAATTTTATTCAGATAATTAGTCAATACGAGCTGAACTTGTTACTCAAACTCTTTATATGACATTTATGCTTTGGCTAAAGACTTTATTTTTAGCCGTTTACTAATATTCGACTAGAAACTCAAATCTGAATCGAGTTAACGGTATCTCAAAATCTACTATATCGAGTTAACAAATTTCTTTTGATAGTCATTTACTTCTTGATATAAATAACATATAATTAAACTGACTTTTGTATATAAAACGTAATTAATATCGCATATATATACCATATGAATCATGTGCATCTATAGCGATTAACAACTATGACTTCTAAAGTCTAAAGAGTAATCAACACACCCTTATAATTCAATGATAAATCATTAATATCATACATTTATGTGATTCACCATATTTTGATCACGTTTAAATAATAGTTCTTTAACTATTATTCCATACTAATGTCCTAATAATATAACTATCATATCATTCGCACTAACATCATCTAATGATATTCACTAAAGACATTCAGTGTGTCTACTATATAATATTAATACTTAATTGATATTACATCTATAGGAAACTATTTAAATAATTCAATTATCGTAGACAATTTATATGTATATTCTATCACTAGTATGATTGGATAAAAAAAAAACATATACATATATGAATTGAAATATTTTTTTTTATTAATAAAATATATATATTATACATATTCTATAGTAATCTAATACAATATGTCTAAAATTGATAATACAAATAATTTTAGAGTATACAATACTAACAATAATATGGGTCATCCTTGATAATACCATATTTTTTACCAGAAAGAGCAAGGTAACAACCATCCTAGTTACATAGATAAGGGGATATAGATCTTATAGGCAGTAAATCATTATCTCAAGATATCTTAAAAGAGACCAAAAAGCCCATTCACTTTAAAACGTACCATTATCCTAGAGAAAAACTAGATTAAAGTCGACCATATGAAACCTAATGCTTTAGGTTACAAGTAGTCGTTTGAAGGGTTTACTTTAACAAGGAAACCAAGCAGGAAAAACAAGAGGGAGCCCAGTCACTTAGGCTGTGTCAACTGCTTAGAAGATTTATTTTGGTATTTGATATGTATAAATAAAATTATCTTTTTAAAATTAGAGAAAAAATTTATAGTAAGCATCGTAATATTTTATTACTAATGATCGAGAAAGGAATTACATTTATAAAAATCTAGCTAATGATTTATGCTTGCCTAATATAAAGAGTATAGATCTTTATATAGGAGTTATTAGTCGTAAAAAGAAATGTTTGGTAAAGTTTTTGGTTGGGTTTGTACGGATGAAATTTATTTTTATATTTTTGATAACCTTAATTGTCATAACTCGATTTTATCCTACTGTTAAATTGTAAAATTTAGTTGACACCTGATAAATAAATTCGGTCTTAAATTCGTAGCAATAATGGGTATGCTTAAATTTTAAACCATTTCTCAAATTTGTTTTCAATAATAATATGTTTATTTACTATTACTTAATTTTAAATCTTTTGACTTATCATTAGACTAATTTTAACAAATTCAATAATGATATAAGTGTTTATTATTTTTTTTATTTTTAATCGAATTAAACGTATAGCTAACACTATTTTTTATTTTTTTATATCATAAAAATGTATCATCATTTTCTTTATTTGTATATTTAAATTGAAAAAAGTTTTAAACTATCATATTAACTATTATTTATTTATTTTTAACATTTTAGTTCTCTCAAAATAATTGAATTTTTATTTCTTTCTTATATTTTAAAAAATGAATGAGATTCTCCTAAAATTACATGAGTATTTTTCTTTCTTTCTTTCTTTCTTTTTTTTTTGTAAATAATTAATAAAAATTTACAAAATTAAGGTGATAATATTAAAGATACTTATGAATAATGATATCTCTAAAGATATAAGATAGTTAATCAAAGCAAAAATTATATCAGATGAATAATCTTTTAATACTTTTATTTCTCATATGCCTAATTTACATAAGAGTTGTTATAAAAAAAAATAACGAGTAAAAAAATTCCAAATTCATCATAGATGTGTAAGATATAATTATAACAAGCAGTATTGTTCTTTAAGAATGGTTTATAATAATTGAGAGGATAAAATTTAATTTATTAGGAATAAACTAAATAAGTAGTTTTTGGATAATATTCTATTAATTTTTAAGATGTATTCTTATAAATTAGTACAATATAAACCTATAAAATTACAAAAATTATTTTAAAATAAGTATGATCACTACAATTTTAAAATTTTAATTGTAAACAACTCTATTTATGAATTTCTAAGAAAATTAAAAAGAAAGCCTATCTCTAATCCATAAAAGTTATTCAATCCATTTCTAAACGTAAAACTAAAGAAAGATATGAGCCATATTATAACTACTGTATATATGTTTGTTTATTATTGTTATTTTTTTGTTGCTTTATTTAAATTATTTATCAATAGTTAAACTACCTAATATTTATTATTATTGTTTTACCTTTTATTATATAAATATATGTTATTATTTTTTTTACTTGTAAAGTGACTATTATTTTATCTATTTTCTATTCTATAAATATGTATCATTATTTTTTATTTTTAAAATCAATTTTAATTAGAAATAAAGAAGATATCAATTCATCAAATTCAAAATATTTGTATTTTTTGTGAGATTAGTCCAAAAAAGCATAAAGAATTTATAAAAAGTATTAATAATTCAGGTCAAATTTCAAATTTAGATAAAGATCCATTTAATTTATGATAGAGATAGCCTTAAGCTAATAGGATGTGTGTCATTAGTAATATATTTAAGAGGTAGTCGAGTGATATGTATTGTTTTTATATTTTTAACTAAAAAAATTTTATTGAAAAAATAATTGATAAGGAGTTAAAGATGTCTTTTATATACTAACGCATTTGTCACTTTGATTCCTTTATATATTTACCAGGTGATTTTGATTCTTTAGAAAAATATTTTCAAGTTATTTTTTTGTGCTTAACTGAATATTCACCAAAAATTTATTAGTTTATTCAATATTAATAATTTTTTTGATGATTTGTTATCTTTTCTTGATCAAGTTGTAGAACAGTAATTTATCTCGTACTCAACATGATAGATCTTAGCCTATACTTCAATCTCTGAGTAGTTAATTGATAAATTATAAACTTTTATTTATGAACCTGATATAAAGGTAGCTTAAATATTAGTCAGTAAAAAATAATAAAAAGTACAAATTAGATCTACGATTTATCTATAACTTTTTATCTTCCTAGTTTAAATGATAATATAATATTCTCTTTTTTTTAACTTATTATAGGTCTTTTTAGTAAAATCTATCTCGGATGATATTTTTTATACTTTACTTTTTTACATTTGTACATTTAAAATAATATATTGTATTAGATGAGGTAGAAATAATTGATATTAAATATTATTAGAATTATAAATATTATTATGTATTTTTGTGTGCTTAAGTTTGTTTTATTATGTTATAAAAAAGAGATTCAATTGCAAGCATCGACTTTTATGTGGATGGCTGAGTAAAGAATCATTATTATTTTCTTTTTAATTCTTGAGACTCATCCTAATAATACTATTATCATTTAGTTTTGATTTTAAAATTCATAATAAGGTCTTGATATTTACTTTTATTTGAATTATTTAAATTTGTGAATTTTTATATTATTAGTTATTTTTTTCATAAATCTATTATACAAGAGTTTTATAAATTATTCTTATTACAAACTTTGATACATAATCATAGGTAACAAATTGAGAATTTTGACATTATTTATTTTGATGATTTTATTAGATATAATATTTTAGAGTATTAATAAAAAAAAATTAAATATAAGTTTTATTGGTAAGGGCTAAGCACAAACTGTATTTCAATAGTATACTTCGTTATATAGAACAACTCTTATGTTAAAAAAAAAGAGAAAAAAATAAAAATATAAAATATAAATATTGTTAATAAAAGTTAAGAATGAGATGTGTCTTAGTGGCATTCTTAATTATATAGAATAATTTTTGTATTAAAAAAAAATAATGATGATGATGAGTATTCTAGTATAAGAAGACTCGTAGGAGTATTTTAACACCTAATATCCTAAAATCAACTAGTTTGAGAGTTATTAGTAAAGGAACTAGATTAAAGATATAATTTTTAAATAAATGTTATCTATAGGATATTAACTTTAGTAAAATAATGAGAATAATTTTATCTGATTAAACCTTATAAATAATGTATCACTCTAAATACAGAAAAATATTTATAAAGTTTTTGTTAAAGGGGATTGTGATTATTTTTGCTTAAAATTTTGTTATTTAAAATTTTACTTATTTAAAATATCAAAATAAAGTAGAATAGTAAATATCCTATTTATAATTTTTATTTTAAATTATCCCTAAATGTTATCGTTTCGAATAATAGGTTGGTTGAAATTTATCATGAGTACTTAAAAGTATATGTTTGGTAAAATTAAATTTATTACACTTTAGTATGGTAAAATATCATAAATTAAATGTATTTTTAACTTTAAATTTAAAAATAAATTTATTAATAGTTACTGTTTAATTTTTTTCTCAGTCCAGAATTTATAAAAAGAGCATAACATTTTAAATATAAGAGTAATTCAAGCGATTCTTGATTTTAGAACAAGAAAATTCAAATATTTATAATTTTTTAATTCACTTAATCTTAAAATTTGAAGGATAAAAAGGTGAAAATTAGGGCAAAACTGAATTCATTTATAGTAATAATCTAATCCAACCCATCTTCAGTATTTGGCATATATCTTTCAAAATACTTAAAGTTCGAATAAATATTTTATATGTATATAAAGTTGAGACAAAGTTTTAAAAATTTTATGTTCAAGTGGCAAGTAAATTTTCATAAATTTGATTAAAAAATTTAGTTAAAAATAGGTACATGACTTGACCAAATTTTTAAGGATTAAATGCCTAATTTATCAACCACTTTGTTGACAATTTAGCTATCAATTCACCTATGAATAAAAGCCCTTTCTTTGATCAAAAAACAAGTTTAAAGAAGTTGGAGAAGCTTAAATGATGTTTTTTAAGAAAAAAGAAAGAAAAAGAGAGAAGAAAGAAAAGAGAAAAAAAATTTTGTTGTTTTAGTTTCAGAATCTCTTTCATTTTATAATTTTTCTTTTTAATCTCTTAGTTTATACTTAGAGATTACCATTTAATAGGTATGTATTTTATTCTTTTAAAAATTATTTTATATTAATAATTATTTCTTTTAATTATCATTTAATAATTATTATTTATGAAAGACTAAGCTTCTACTTTTTTTATTTTATATTTATTATAATTTACTTTCTTGTAATTTATTTCTTTTGTTTTTTTTTTACTTTCTTATAATTTACTTATAATTTATTTTTTTCTTGTTTATTTTGTTGTAATTTAAATTTTTAATTTTTTTATGAAAGACTAAGTCTCTTACTATTTATTTTATTTATATATGTGCTCATGTAATTGTTATATTTGTAATTTTATTTTTATAAAAAAGAAATTCATATTATTTTCTTGTTTATATTTGTTAAATAAAAAAATTAATTAAGATGATATAATATTTTTAATATTCTCCTTTCTCTTAGTTAAAATAAAAAGTTAAGACATTAAAATATTTTAAATATTTTTTTAAAAAATTAAGACAGTGAAATATTTTTTTATAAGTCTTTCTCTCTTAATAAAATATTAAAAGAATAAAAGTAAAATTAAATTAAATAAATTAAAATTTAATATTATAATATTTTTAATAACCGTTTTCATGAAAATTGTGGAGTACCTAATATCTTCTCCATACTTAATCAACCATTTAAACTTGAATTCTTATAAGTTTTAGATCCTTATAAGTGCAAATATTTAGATGTCCCTAATCAAAGGTTGAAGAAAGTAAAAACTCAAATTGACGAGCAAGGTTTGAAAGAAACGCCTAATGTTAGTGACATAATTAGGGATCATGATGAGCAACTACCTAATGTTAGTTTTAGTTATGTGAAGAAAATGATAAACGAGAAATACAATACCATCACTAATTCTGTAAGTAACACTAAATCCTTTGAAGATATTCTACATAATACACTATTAGAGAAGCATGCTTTAACCCATGATAATTCAATTTTTATATTATAGGTTAAAGCTATTGTTAATCCTAACAGGATCATTTCTCAAAGAGTCATGGATGGATGCTATAATATTCTAACTAAAACATCTAATGAGAAATTATCAGTGGATAAAAAGCAAATTCAAATAGATATAACGAAGGTAGTTATTAGTGAATTAGTAGTAATAGTGCAAGATAATTTTGTGATGGTTATGCATATCCACTTATAACCACAAAGGAAAAATGTTAGGATGTTAAAATTAATGCAACCAACCCAAGAGAGTAAGAAAGCTCGAGGTTAAATTTTTCACAAGTGAAAAGGTCTAACATAGGAGCTAAAATAATGAATCTTAGGAAGGAAATCAATGGCCAATATTGTCTAAATTTTATTTTGAATTATGATTTTTGACTCGAGAGAAAGACAAGAGCAAAAAAGGTCGAAGGGGATTGCAAGAAAGATTTGGTCAAACAAATCACGTGATTCATTTAACCAAATACAAATAGACTTTGATTTTAAAGAGCACTAAAATATTTAGTCGAACAAATTTGTTCTCAATTTCATCAAATTACCTAAGGGAGTTGTCCAAAGAACACTTCAAAATTCGATTTAACAAATTTTTTTTTTTATTTATTCAACCAAATCGGCATCAACTATTATGTTTTTAGGCTTCTTTTATTTAATTTTATACTTTAAGGACTTTTATGTAATCATATTTAGTCCTAAATTTTTATTATAAGTAGAGGGCTAAACCCTAATGTAAAGAGTTTTTATAACTTTAAATCAAAATTTTCTCAAATTTTAGGATTTTCAAAATCTTCTCAACTTGGTGGATTACAAGTTTTCTAGGAATTTATTTTTTTCTATCGCATTTTTGCAATGCCATTTAGTTTGTCAGAATTTGATCGAACAAGGTTTGAGACCCTATCTAAGAAGTTAATCCTCGAGAAATTTAGCCGAATAAATCAAGAGGTTTGTTTGACCTAATATGCTAATACTCTCAGGGAAAATTTTAGCATCTATTTAGTCAAACAATTTAGACAATTCATTTGGTCGAATTCTTCGAGACTCTCTAGTAACTTTCTAAGCACACTTAAGCAAATGAGTCACTTGATTCGTATAGCTGAATCCTTCGTACAGCTAAGCATCTTTGCTTCCGTATTGCTTCGGTGAAGAACCCTTGTCATTCTCTTCCACTTGTAAGAAACTCAATCTCAAGTTAATCCTAAATTCTAGCACTAACAGACCAAACCCTCTAATGAAGTTCAGACCGAACAATAACTTGTTTGCTCCTCTCAATTCTTCCCCGAACTTAGTATTTTTCCAGTTTGATTACAAATTAAAGTTATCTAATTCATGATTTATCTATTTATATTTCCCAAACAATAATTGCTAAACTTAAAGGATGATTTGTTTGTCAATCTTTTCAAATTTTAAAAAATTAAATAAAATAAAATTTTAATTGAGATATAAAATAACTCGCAAAATAAAATCACCATAGATGTATTAATTTAATATAAAAAAATCTTGTTATTTACTTTCTTTTGTGATCTTCAAGTGGTTTATTAAATAAGAATAAAAATAGAAGTTATTGCCTAAAAAGAATAACCCTTTCATTTTAAAATAAAATAAAATAAAATACAAAATTTCATCCGTGATAATGTTAAAAGAAACGCAAGTAATAAATTTGTTGACATAGAAAAACAATATTATCATTGGCTCAAGGAAAGTGTGAACATAGCGGGCATCTAACAGCGATTCAATTTTTTCAGGAGAAAAATAACATTTTGTTTTAGTTTCTCTATTAAAAATGGGTGCTGTGCGGTTATGAATGATACAATCTTTTTATTTTCTATCTCCTACACAATCTTTTTCTTAGTCTTAAATTTTTTTTTTTTTTGTTAAATTTTAACTCTTTGATTGTAATATTAAATTTTAACTTTTCAATAAACTAAAAATTATCACAAAAAAATTAGGAATTACAATAAAAAAAATATAGTAGAAAGTGAAATAACTCTTACTAATATCTTCAATTATTTAGCTTCTAAGAACGTAATTTTGCCAGCTTGCGATGTAGATTTACAATTCAAAATCAATCATGAATCACCCATATGTAAGTTCTTAAGCCTTTATTATTAACATGGGTTATACTAGCAGGTTACAACTTTCAAGCTTAATATAGATTGTTATGCAATTAATATATGGAAACATAATGCAACCAAGTGCATAAATCTTCGTAATTAAATAAACAATATTAATGACAATTGAAGGAAAAGTGACTTCACTGGTTGATTCCATAAAAGGCTTTCTTTCTTCATGCCCAAATAATTAGAAAGGAATATTCAAAAGAGAAAATATGCAATAGAATTCCATTGTAACACCAGGCAGAAGAATGAGAAATTAAAATAACATAGTACGAATTTTATGCTTGCAAGAATAGTTCTAGGTTTTATTCAGACTAACATGATAATGAATTTATAAGAACCCTGTTGTCATCGCATAAGTTTAAATTCACTAGAAAAAATTTTTTAATCGTTTCATTTTTTTATTGAGTTTTATGTCCAAAAACCAAAGAGCCATTATTCCCATAATGATAACATTTATGCTCCCGTCAAAATGATAAAATTATTTTGTGAGACAAGATAAATATTAAAATTTAACACACAAAAAATGTTCTAATAATATTATAAAAAATTGGCTACCATATATTAATGTTTGAATATATCATATACTGTTTATACATAATTAAATTTAAAACTTAAAACATAAAATTAAACTTTGTACCGTTTAACATAAATTTGAAACCAAATTTTAAATTTTGTATTTTAAATTTTGTATTTTAAATTTTAAATTAACGTATAAAAAGTATTATAATCAATAAATAGATCAATGTCCTATAGAAAATCCCATATTATATAGGTTTTCATTACTCAGCAAAATATCTAGATATAACATCACTCGATTACATTGTTTTGAACCCCGTAATTAGTACAGACGATAGACAGACCAAGACATATTACATCTTCCGGAAAGCATTCTTACATTATAGTTTTGTCTTGATCAACCACAAAAGACCATACTATATAGAATATAACCTAGGAACAAACACCAAATTAACCAGCTAGCTTTTATTAGCAAAATACTAATATCGTACTTATATCTAGGTGTAATTAGCCATGCGCATAACCTACATTACTTATAGTAATCGTTAATGAGCTGGTCAGAATCCGCAAAATTAACCGAAGGCTTAGTTTCATAAAACCCGTAGCTGGAGGGGCTGAATCGGTGAGCCGAAAGCCTGAGAACTGAGTTTTCAGTAGCCTGTTTGAAGTAAGACTGATGGACCTTGCTCAAGTGTGCTCGCAACTGTTTATTTTCCTCACTGAGACGGTTGACCAGAGCCTTCAAATCATCGACCGACTGCTGATTTCCCTTCCAGGAACGATGGGCAGATCTCAGATTTTTCATTATGTTTTTTAGCCTTCTTTTTTCCACAGCTTGCAGACGCTGCAAGTCTTTTGCAGTCGTAGAAACACCTCTGGATTTTGGAAGCATGCTTGACCCAGTTGAAAATTTTCCGCCGGTAGAAGCCATAAATCTGAAACAATATTGAGAACAAATGTTACTGACAATAACAACTGGATTATGGTTGATCTGTTGAGAAGAACGGCTCTCTTTATGAAGAAAAATCTGATATGTAAGCCCAAATGCAATGATTCATAGAAAGAAATTTGAAGAACACTGGAGAAATATTGTAGATTCATACCTGGTTCTTGGGTTAACCAATCGAAGTGACCATCGAGGTTAAGACGTATACGGAGAACTCGAACGCCCAAAACACGCATGTAGATGTTCAAAATCATCCTTGAGACGAGACCTGAGATTGAGAGAGAATGATTTCACTTAGTACGGAGATATCCAAATATTAAGCATCAGATTAGCCGTCAAATATTAAGCATAAAAATTCTTCTTCCTTGGCTTGGAAAGAAGAGAGATCTTCAGTACGGAGTTGCAGAGCTTGAGATCCACAGAAGGACATTGCCAAAGACAGAGATTAAGAGAGAGCTTCAAATTTTATCAGGGATTTTTTAGAAATTAAATACAAATAAATATGCTTTAAAATTCAGAAAAAAAGGCTAAATTTTAATTATAATGGCTGTAAAATAAAAGAAACTTGTTTGTTTGTCAGAAAATGATGATTTAAATGTATAAGGAAAGGGAAAGAGAGATTTTTGTGAGAAATCATAGCCGTGTTGGAGGAATTGAGGTGTTATATATTTAAAAATACATTTACCTTAAAGAAAAGGAATAGTTGTCACTTGTCTCTAAACGTAGGTTTCTGCTTCGGAGCACTAGTAGCAGTAATATATATAGGCAGAGAATTATATGAATTCATGCAAAAAATGAAATAGACGCCAATTACCCTAAACATATCAAAATTGCATATACTTGCTTTATCGAATTTGTCATTGTGAAATATGTAGCACAAGGAAATAGATATTGTCAACTGAGAAAAAAAAAAAAATTCTTAATATTTCTTTGACATATCATCACTTAGATGTTCTCTAATAACTATGAAGGTTCTTATTCACATGAAAAATCTAAATCTTGAAATATGAACAATTGCTTAAAAAAAATGGAGAGAGAGAGAACGTTTAAATTGAGAATAATCCTACAATTAAAAAGTTAGGGTTCAAATTTTACATTTCAATTAATATGGCAAATATAACAAATAATAATATGAATAACCACATAACATGTAATTCATCGTATTATATTCTAATTTTTTAGGTATATAGTTGTACTAAACATTAGCCACTAAGTTATAAATGTTTGTAATTAAAAGAGAGAGGCAGATATTATTATTTTTTTAATTAATTTGTAATCAAAAAAAGAAATAGTTATTAAAATAATTAAAATGCTAAGGTAAGGAGTAAAAATTAAATATTGAGATAGAAAAAAATAAGTAATTAAGTATCATTGCATGAGAAAGAATTGTGTTGTTGGACCATTTTGCTTTTAGATTAAATCGTTTTTAAAATTAAACCTTGCATATCATTTTAAATAAAACACATTAACATATTTACTTACTAAATTCTCGTCACCATTTAGTACAAAAGACTTTCGTCGAATCATAAAAAATAAATCAATAAATAAATTTTTGGTTAATAATTTGTTTGTTATAATTATTTCTTTGGCAAAGTCATGTAATTTAGTAGAGGAAAATATGCATTCAATTGTTCTTGCAATTATTGAAGCTCTTTCATTGTATTTTTTATTATAATATTTAACTTTATCTTACATTTTAACAAGTTAAAAATAGGAAGAATGTCAAAATACTTTCCCATGATTTTTTGAAATAATATTTATCTCTCTATCAAAAAATTTATGATAAAATTTTTTTATAACTTTTTCAAATATTACTTGCACCTTTATTAGAATATTTATTATAAACACTCCACTAAATTATGGGAAAGCGACGAATCCTTTTACCAAAAGCAAAAGTACATAAAACAAAATATATATTTTTATCATATAAATTCTTAAATTTTATTATATAAATACCTAATTTTTATCATAAAAACTCTTAAATTAAAATAATTAAAAAATATTTAATAATTAATTTATAGTTTTAATATTTTAATTTTAATACTTTATACTAAAAAATTATAAATTAACTTTCAAAAACTCAATTTAAAATATTTTATTTTACATTCATAAAAAATTATGAATTTATTTTTATTTTACAATTCAAATTTATAAAATTTTATTTTTTTATTCTTAAAAATAATTTAAATATTTTATTTTAATTATTGAATAATTATAATATTTTATAATATAAAAAATTTAATTTATAATTTTATATTCATAAATACTTTTAAAAATTTTATTAACTATAAATATGAAATTATAAATTAATTTTTTTATCTTATAACATTTTAAATTAAAAAAATTTAAAAATTAAATTTAAAATATTTTTAATTTACATTCTTAAAAATTTATGAATTTGTTTTTATTTTACAATTTAAATTTATAAAAATTATATTTTTATTTTTAAAATTAAATAAAAATAATTTAAAATTTTTATTTAAATTGTTGAATGACTATAATATTTTATAATATTAAAAATTTAATTTAAAATTTTATATTCATAAGTACTTTTAAAAAATTTATTAAATATAAATATAAAATTATAAATTAATTTTTTATTTTACAAAATTATACTAAAAATATTTATAATTTAATTTTTAAAAATTTAATTTAAAATATTTTTATTTTATATTCATAAAAGTTTATGAATTTACTTTTATTTTATAATTTAAATTTATGAAATTATAGTTTTTTATATATTTTAATAAATTTCTTTTAAAAGAACTTGTAAATATAAAATCATAAATTAAATTATTTTAAAGTATAAAATATTATTGTCAGTTTTACAAATGAAAATAAAATAAAATTTTCATAAATTTAAATTATAAAATAAAACTAAATTCATAATTTTATGAATATAAAATAAAAATATTTTAAATTTAAATTTTAAAAGTCAAACTATAAATTATTTTAGAATAAAGTATTATAAAATAAAAAAAATTAATTTATAATTTTTATCTATGTTTAAAAATTTTTTTTTAAAGTACGGATATAAAATTATGAATTAAATTTTTTATAATGTAAAGTATTATAGTCATTCAATAATTTAAATAAAATATTTAAATTATTTTTATTTAAATTTTAAAAATAAAAATAAAACTTTTATAAATTCAAATTACACTAATAATAAAATTCATAAATTTTTATGAACATAAAATAAAAATATTTTAAATTTAATTTTTATAAATTAAATTATAAATTGTTTTAATATAAGTTTGTATAAAATAAAAAATTAATTTTTAATTTATATTAATAACTAATAAATTTTTTTTAAAAGTACTTATAAATATAAAGTTATAAGTTAAAACTTTTATAGTATAATGTATGATAATCGTTTAATAATTTAAATAAAATATTTGAATACTATATATTTAATTTTTTTAAATAAAAATAGCATAAAGTTTTATAAATTTAAATTATAAAATAGAAATATTTTAAATTTAATTTGTAAAAATTAAATTATAATTTAAATTTAAATTTTTTTAAATTTTGATTATTTTGATTTAAAGAATTTATAAGATAAAATTTAGGGATTCTTATGGTAAAAATTAAAAATTTGTGTTATAAAAGTATATATATTTTTATTTTTAATAATTGAGTTTTATCAATTTTTAAAATTTTAAAAAGTATTTATTATAAATATTTTAATAAAAAATAAATGAGATTTCAAAAAATGAGAAAACGATTTTTATTACAAACTTTCTTCTGACAGCGGCAAATATTTGTCATTCGCTTTGAGAAATATAAATATACGCTATTTACCAGAATGCACCGTAACATAACCCATATAATTTGGTTAATATCGGGTTTAACCGTCGTGTCAGTTTTATGGTTTGCCCGTTGCAGCATAGAATTTGGTAATTAGTGCTATCAAACTCGGAAAAGATTGGAATATCTCGGTAATGATCATGCTTCTGCTTTGTATCCACCCGCAATCTTTACCGTACAACATACAGACTATAGCAGATAGGCCGATAGAATTCGATTGTAAAGCCGAATCTTGTGGATTGATGTCGGGGTAAGGATTCAGTGCTCACTTTTGAAGTTTTCATTTGGCTTGATTTAATTTGATACGGAAGACAAAAATAAGAAAAGGGTTCGTGTTTGAAGCAATTACATGGATAGGGGAACCAAATATTTTGGGTTTGAAAGCGGGTCACGCTGCAATAATTATCTGCAATAATTCTTCGAACTTTTCAGACGCTTCCAAATTTGCCTGCAAAAAGACAGACTTCAGACAATCTACGAACTTCCCCATGAAAGCTAACAAGTGACTCAAAAACCGTCCCCCACCGCACTTTGGATTTTTCAGTTAATAATTCCTATTAAAAACTATGCATCC
>JAWDEX010167974.1:0-16637 GCA_035221805.1 Trichilia hirta | reverse complement strand
TTATTGATAGAGCCCCGTTAGGTAAAGACAAAATCGAGTAGAACTTCGAAGAATAAGTACTATGAATTTCATCAGAACTATAGACATTTAACAGATGAAAGCTTTAACCTTTAAGATTAGGTAAAAGTACTTATTAGAAATAACTACTTGCAAAGTTTTGTTTCAAATCTAGAGAAGGAAGAATAAGCCCCTAACTAAAAAAATGAATGTAAAGAAGACTGGCAAAAAATTCAAATAAAACAAGAAAAAATTATTTAAGATATTCTCAGCCTTACCCTACCTTAGATGCCTCTATCATAAATGTGAGGAGTAAGAAAAAACTAAGGATTAAATCAGCCCCTATTTTGTTTATAGATGAGGATAAGGTTAAAGTACACTTTATCCTTACGATGATGCCCTAATAATAATTTTATGGACTGAAATGGCTTAGATCCATTGAATATTAATTGATATTAGTAGTTTTACAAATATAATTTTCAAGGAGATCTTAAATTCATCGGGCATCGATGACCTGAACCTAAGAATAGTAGAAATGACTATATGTAGACTTAAAGAATCATATGTGTACCCATTAGACACAGTTTAACTGCCAATTACGATAGGAGACACACCCTATTAAAAAACTACTATAGTTAAATTTTAGGTAGTAGATTTAAAAATACCAAGTTAAATGATCTTATGAAGGCTTTTTCTTAGGTTGGCAAAGACGGTAGAAAGTATTTACTATTTAAAGCTAAAATTTAAGATAGAAGAAGGTATTTAGATAATTAGGAGGAGTAAGAAAGAGGCCAGATCATATTTCACTACATTAGCAAAATGTTCTTATTGTATTTTAAATGACCTTTGGGAGAAGATTTTGATACCAAAGATAAGAATGCTAAGCAAGAATGGCTATTAGAGAACCTAAATAAAAGATTAAGTCTAGAAAATATACAACCAATTGTAAAACCAAAGGAGTAATTAGAATATATGGTTAAACAATAAGACCCAAGATAAAACAATTAAGATTGGTTCTTACCTACCTGATGGACATAAAAAGTTACCAAAGAAAACTTTAAAATAGCATATAGATGTGTTTATCTAGTCACATAATAATGTGCTTGAGATTAACCCGAAAGTTATTTCTCACCAAATCGCAATTAGTTCTATTTTCCAACCTGTGAAATAGAAGAGGCGAGGATTCAACACATATAAGAGGAAAGCTGTCATGCACCCAACTATGAGACCCATATGTGATAGCTGTCACAAGCCTTTAAGATATGCTCTATCTTTCAGAGCATACCTCTTAGATTTGTAAAGCATTTAGGTACCTATCACATCTCGAATATACATAAACATATGATTCAAATCATTTTTAAAACCACATCATCATTATACAAAATAATGCAACTTTTGAGACATTTAAAAATATTTCTCACAAAATAGTAGTGTTAAATTTACAAATTTTTCAACATATATTTATAGCTCAAAAATTTTCATTACAATCCATAAACAAATATATATGTAAATACTTTTAAATCATCTTAGTAGGCTTAAATTTTTAAAAAAAGAAAGCTATGAGTTAAGATTGAGGTATATATGAGGACTTTAAGTTATTAAACAATCACCATTACTAACAACATTTTACTAACTTACAATCAACTAAAACTAAAGGGTGAAAGGGGTGAGTATATGAATATATATTTCATGAGTGAATCAAAATTTATATAAATATCTAAATAAACTTTTTAAGTTAAAGAATATATAAATGAATAAAATCATACAAAATAATATAAAATATTTTTGTTTATTAAAACTATAGCCTATATTTAGGAAAATATTTGGATTGGTTCCTTTTTTAGTAATCACCCTAACCTTGAGTAACCTTGAAACTGTCAATGGGTTCTCCTTATAGAAGAACATTTCGTGTTCAAATTTACAAATTTCCTTTATTCAAGAATAGTTTCAAAAAGTTTATTTTTGCAAAACACTGATGTTGGCCTCAAATAATTACGTGACACTTGTGATTGTCTTAGACATTACCATTCACAAGTAAGCTACTTTATCACATAATTCTCCCTTATACTTGCTCTAGCTGTGGCATATTCACTTAGGTAGCTTTTTTGTAAATTTGTCTTTGTAACATATATATATATGAACAAGTATATACCATTCATATCTGTAACATAATAGTATATAAACTATTCTCTAATTTGAAAAATAATAAATTTTACAAAATATTTAAAAAAAATAATAAAACATATAAAGATTCACTCACAGTTCAGGAAAGGTAAATACTTTTTAGTGTCTTTACGTCGAATGGGTGGCTTATTTGGGCTATTACTGCCTATGATAAGCAAATAAATAACCACATTAATTCTCTATACCTTAAATGCAATTTGTGCACCCTATATCAAATGTTTATACTTATTAAATTGAATTTTTTCTAAGTCAACACATAATCTCAAGGCTAATTATGATAATGACCACTCTTACATTATCAATAATTCGTAATTAATTTAGTTTTCCAACTTTCGACATAATATAGGCTTTTCAAGTTTCACTCTAATTCTCTTAGGGTTTAGTTACTAATTAACTCAATATTACTTAATGCAACTGATAAATTATTAGTGTTGTGTGCTCTAAAATCATTCGTGTTGTCTATTTTGGGCATATTAGATTTGATTATTATTATAGTATGTATTATACATATTTATTAATAAAGAAAATTATTTCTTATTCATATGTATATACCGCTTTCTCTTTTTAATTATACTAATAATTAAATATACATAAAAATTGCCCAAATAATTTAATTATTTAAATTATTTTTTATGAAAATAATATCAATTGAGTATCAATATTGTGCAATACACACACTAAAAATCTTCTGTAAATATTATAAGATGATATTAATAAGGGTGACATGATAATCATGTCATTAGGATATTAGCCTAGATTAATGATTAAAAAATGGATGTATGTTGTCAATGACTCGTTATATAATTATACTAGTGTATTAACTACTCCTTAAATTTGAGATGTCATTATTGTTAATCAGTATAGAAGCATATAATTTATATGGTATATAAATGAGAAACTAATCATATCTTATACATAGAAGTTAATTTGGTCATGTATTATTTATATCAAAATGCAAATAACTATCAGATAAGATTTATTAACTCAATACAGAGAATTTTCAGATTCTATTAACTCAATCTAAATTCGAGTTCTCTATTGAACATTAATAAATAGTTAAAATATAAATACTCTTAATCAAGAACTAATAATAATCATATAAAGAGTTTGTACTAATAAATTTAGCACATATTGACTAATTGTTCACATATAACAAAGTTTAGAGTTTTAATATTTATGAACTCCGACTTAGTTGGGATTAAACGAACCAAAGAAGATTATTCACATAAAATATAGAAATAGTCATAAAAGGCTCAATAAAAGTTTTTTTTATTGTGAATTAGAGGCTACGATATATTATTGATATTAATCATCATAATTGAGTACTCGAATAGTTTAGAGTGAATTTGATAAAATCAATTTCAACTCATGATAAGATTATGATAAACTCATAAGATCATAACTAATATCTTTCATTTATTTTTATTATAAAAGAGATTAAATATTATTCATAGGAGAGCATCACCTCAGAGATAATATTAAGCTGAAAAGTGTAAGCGATTTATACTTTAAATTTTTCAACAAACTTTAGAGTTTGATAAATTAATATAAATATAATTTAAAATAAATGACATCATTCCATTAATATTTAAGGATAAAAGTGAAATAAAAATAACCTTAGTTAATTCAAGTATGACTAGGTTTAGGACTATTTTATTATTAAAGGGTTTAATTAGAGTAAAATGAACATTTTACTTTATACTATTACAAAGCTTATTAGATAAGCTTTGGAACTCATTTGTCTTTGACAAGAAGGTCAATGGTCTTTAAGTAAATAGGGCAAAAATATATTAATGGGTCATTTTTCATAATTTTAACCTATAAGAATAATTAATTATATCAAAAAATTAAAAATTAATTAAGCTCCCTCTCTCTTAAAATTTGGCCAAGCAAGAGGCACACACAAGAGGTTTTCATTCTTGAAGATCTTATATTTTTAAGATTAATCTCTTCATGCCTAAGCTAATTGTTGGCTTAATTTTATGTTTGACCAGTTAATTTTGATAAAATAATCCATAAAAGCATGTTTAAATGCCATAAACCCTAATTGTTTTTATTTCACCTCATCAATATTTACGCAAATAACGTATCCTAACTTAATTTATTGAAATTACACTCAACTCCTTAGATTTCCTAAATAAACAATAAATCCTAAATTTTAAATTCGATTATAATACAAATTATACTTAAAACACGTTAAAAATTTACCAAAAGATTTATTCTAACTTAAGGAAATTGAATTATTGGCCCATTACGAAAAGCCTCAAATTTGTCATGAACTCTAATTTTTTCTCTCGGCTAAATATTGCCCAATTCAAGAAAATAAACATAAAGCAAGCTTATAATGATGAATTGATGTTATTTCTAATGACAAGTTAAGGAAAATGAAAGGATTGGTAAATGATATAGTTGGATTCAAAGAAAGAAAGGAAAGGGAGAGAAAATGGAAGAGAAGAATGAAGAAAATTTGGAGGTTTAACAGTATATATAGTAGAGAGTGAAAAGTCTAACATGACCTTAGGTATAAAGTGGAAGAAAATTCTAAAAGAGCAAAAATTAGTCATTTTACGGGTGATTTTATCAAAAAATTGAAATTTCACTCGATTGAATAGTTTAGCCATCTTTGATATAATCCTTCTAACTTGATTTAGTCGAATGAATGATTTGTCTAATCAAAACTATTAGAACTCCCTAAATTTATATTGCATACCATTTGGTTATGCGAATACCTTTGTCTGTTCGAACGAATGTTTCTTTTTCATGGCTCGATTAAAAGAATGCCCTATTTTATTAAATGAATTTTTCTTATTCCTTTAAAACTTTAATGGTTTTTGGTTTAATTGAATGAATACTCCTATTCATTTAAATGAGCATCCCTCTTACTGACTCAGTCGAAAGAATACCCCATTCCATTCCATCGAATGTTCCTGCTTTAGTTTCAATTGAACAAACTGAAGAATTTGTTCAATTGAATGCCTTTCTACTTGCTACGTTCTTTAAATTTTTATTCTAGGGTCAATATTTTGCTTTTACATTACCAATTCTAAAATTGAATTTCTTAAAACAAACATTAAGCCTTAACTTTATGTCAGACATATACTAACTACACCTATGCATGCTTATAAGGATTATGCAAAATAACTATATTACCCTGAGTATAAGGGACAGGGTTCACAGAAGTTATTTGGGTTAAGATGGAGAAGCTAATAAAGGCTAGTTTTATAAGGGAAGTATTTTATCTAGATTGGATGGCAAATGTTATCACAGTAAAAATGTCAAATGAAAAATAAAAGATGTGTGTTAACTTTACAGACTTAAATAAATCCTGCCAAAAAAATAGTTTTTTACTTTTGACGATAGTCCAACTAGTGGATTAAATAGATAAATACGAACACTTGATTTTCATGGAAGCATTTTTGGGATATAACCAAATAAGATATATGAATCGAATCAAAAGAATACTGCTTTTATAACTGACCAAGATTTGTATTGCTATAAAGTCAAGTTCTTTAAAATGAAGAATGTTACAGCAATGTTTTAAAGATTGGTTAATCGAATATTCAAGCCCCTGATTATATCAACCATAGAGATTTATGTGAATGACATGATCATTAAATCGTTAAAACACTTAATTATATGAAATATTTGAAAGAAACTTTTCTTTCCTACAAAATTATGCTATAAAATTGAACCTTAAAAAATATGCATTTAGCATTAGAGCTGGCAAATTCTTCGAATTTATGGCCAGTAAATTGGGGATATAAGCTAATGCCTAAAAAATAAAAGCAATATTAAGGCTTAGGTCTCTGACAGTATTGAAGAAGTTACAAAGTTTAATAAAAAGATTAGCTGCCTTGATTAGGTTTGTGTCGAGCCTGCTAATATATGCTTTCTATTCTTTTAGGTCATAAAAAAGGGGAGAGTAATAAAATGGACTAAAAAATCCAAAATTAACTTTTATGAGGTAAAAGAATATCTCAAATCGACCCCATACTTACCAAACTCTTAGAGTAGAGACATACTTTACCTTTATTTAGTATTAAGTGATCATTCTGTAAGCTTAATACTGTTAAAAAAAAGACCAAAAAAGGGTTTATTAACCTATTTATTATACTATTAATGTGAGATCCAATTCAATATTTATCACCGATAATGTCTGCTTTAGCCTAACTCTTAAGGTCTCACAATTTTATTCTTAATAATAGGTCAATCCAAGAACTTTTTAAGAGGTCACCCATCTTGGCATTGCTTTCATCTAAGTATGCTTAATTGTAAAATTCTTAGGAATAAACTATCACTCATTCTAAAAAGCCTTATTGACATATTATTTTTAACTCTACTGATATAAACTAAAAAAATTTTCTCATTTTAATGTGAGACTCGCTCCTACCTCTACAGTTATTCTGAAACCTATTTGGAGCTACTCTTTGCTTAGACACTCTTGCTTTAATGCCACTTTTCACCCTCTAAGACCGAGATGTTATAAGTCCACTAACTTTCACCTGACTTATCCTTGAGCCTAGAATTATAATAGAGGAAAGTTGGCTCTGATACCATACTATGAGATCTAGTCTCATACTTATTAATGATATTGTCTGCTTTGTCCTAACTCTTGAGACCTCATAATTTTGTTTTTGGTAATGGGTCAATACGAGGACTTTTCAAGAGCCACTCATCTTGGTATTCCTCTCACTTAAGCACGTTTAACTACGGAGTTCTTGTGAATAAACTACCACTTATCTTAACATATCTTATCGATATATTAGTTCTAAGTCCATTTATATAGACTAGTAAGTTTCTCTTCTATTTCGATATGGGACTCATTTCTACCCCACAGTCATCCTAAAGTCTATTGAGAGTCGCTCTTTTCTCAGGCACTCTCACCTCGATGCTACTTTCTGCCTTCTAAGATCGAGATGTTACAAGTAAATCATTGATAGACTCTGAGATAAGACATTCACCACCAAAGAAGTTAGCACTTGAATTAATAGTTGTAACAAGGAAGTTACTCCCTTATTTCTAAGTTCACCAAATTATAGTGTTGATAAATCAACTGTTGATACAAATTTAATTAACCTAAATTATATGGACTGTTAATAAAGTGGTTAAACTTAGTGAGTATGCTATTTGTTATAAATCGAGAAAAGTAATAAAAAGACAAGCCTTAGTAGATTTTGTAATAGAAAGATCAATAGCTAACCATTTAATGATTTATCAAATTGTTGAGAACAATCTAACACAAATAAAGGGGAGCTTTTAGAGTCAGGGTTTAGAGAACCTATTTTGACATCTTTCCATCGATGGTGCCTTTAACACACAAGATAGAGGAGTATAGATTATCTTGGTCAAACCAAACGAGTTAAAAGTAGTGTATTTACTCAAGATTAATTTTAAAGTGACAAATTATCATACAAAATATAAAGCAATGATCGCAAGAATTAATTTGGCTTAGTCATTAGGAGCAGTCTACCTGAATATAAACAGTGACTCTTAACTAATAGTAAACCAAATCAATAAAAAATTTTAGGCTTAAAAAAGTAATATACAAGCTTACTTTAATAAAGCTAGATAGCTTATAGTTATTGGTATATGCCTTAAGATCCAATGATAATTTTAGATATTTAGCATATTTATTATTATGTATCATAACATTGTTAATTAATTAATATATGTTATTTTCTTATTATATATTTAAATAAATATAATAATGCACTTAGAATAATGGGTTCAATTAGTTAAATATTATTCTTAAATATTTCTAGTTAAGTATTATTGTAAATAGGATAATAATAATACATTGAGACTAATACATATAGTGACTGATGATAATATAAAATGTGTCATGATATAAGATATAAAGTCAATATGTGGGTAAAAGTTAATGAACTAATGTATTGGATCAACCCACTACAAGAACATTGTTAACTTAATAGGTTATATTTTTTTATGATGAGCAAAATCTTATGTATACTTATGTATGCGTGATTTTTTAAAATCATATGTATGCTTAATCGTATTATACTTGATTATTTAAGACAAACTTAAGTTGCATTGATTAGAAATATCATGATTAATGTGAACTTAATAATTGTTCTTATATTTTTAATTAAAGATTAATGTGGTTTGCTTGATTTTTTTATGATCTTAATTGATTCTTAATATTCTTCTTTATACTCTAAAAATTGATAAAAATATTATTAAGAACTATTAAAGTATTTGTACTTAGTGTCTAAAAAGAATAAGACGATTGTAAAAGTGTTTTGATACTTAAAAGAATGCATATCGATACATGAAAGCCAAAATTTTGATACATAAAGGAAGCTATCAAAATCTTAAGTCCAAAAGAAGTGGGTATCAAACCTAAAGAAATGGATATTTTGACACTTAGATGAAAAGTATCGATACTCTAGGCAGATTGGATAAAGGTATCAAAACTTTAGAGCAAAGATTCAATACATAGGATAAATGTATCGACACCTGTGAAGAAAAGTATTGAAATATTGAGGAATAAACTCCAGTGCTTAAATAGTACCATCACGAGTTTTAACATCTTATGAAAAATATTTTAACACTTAAAGGCTAAATGCAAAAGTATCAACACCCTTGTTAAAGGTTTTAATACATCAGAAAGAAGGGTCAGCAATAAATGCTCTCGAGTTCTGACATATTAAGTAATGAGTTCAAAACTTGTTGAAATCACCCCCCTAACTCTTGGGCTATCAACTCTTTGATTAGAGGTGGATTATTGTATGCTATTTTGAACATATACTCTTGTGAGAGCTTTCTCAAAATTATTCGTAAAAATTTGCTTTGTATTTTTGGGTTGCTTTTCACCTAATTAAAGAAAAAAGTGTTTGGGTTCTTCTTCACCCATAAAAGTAAGATTTATAAGAGTTGCTCTTAACCCGAAAGAAAGGAAAAAATGTACCTGGGTTACTCTTGATGCATGAGAACTAAAAGTATTAATGAATAACTCAATGCAAGAAAATAAATTGAAAAGAGTAGATGTAGGCATATTATCGAACCACTATAAAAGATTTCGTGTTCATTGTTCTTCATTCTTTTCACTGATCTTTGCTTTAAGTTTACTAACAAGTTTATGAGTTTCAAGTTTTGTTAAAAGTATTTTAAAATTTTAAAAAATTACTATTTCATCCAATTCACTCTCTTCTTGGGTGATGTTATCTAGGACAACAAATGCTTCATGGATTGTTATATGAGTGTCACAAGTAATTCTTATAGTAATAATAGTATATGTGATCCTTTAGCTTGAAATCATTATAGTTTTCAATATTATGAATGATATATTTTAATTTTTTCAAATATCATCCGTAACAAAATAGACTATAAAGAAAATAGTTAAATATATCATAAATCATGTAAAAGAATATACTTAATTAAGATAGAATTTATCCTTTTTATATAATAAAAGTGACATCTTTAAGCCCTTTGATTGAGTATGATTATGAAAATACATGACCATACTTAAATAAATTAATATGTGATATTCATCTTATTTGGTTAGATAATTCTACTTAGGATATCAAAGAAATAAAAGGATTAAACTTTATAAAGGTGACGCGTTCTATATTTTGTGTTCAATTAAGATATTAAGGATAAAAATATTAAACTACATGGTAATATTGGTCACGGATAGAAGTGATATTGAACAATTCATATTCTTATTACTTGGATAGTCATAATATGTTGCTAGACACTACTTATATTTTGTGACACTAAAATTAGATTTTAGTATTGCTACTAATATTACAAGAACCACTTAGGTCGTACATAAGATAAAAAATAACAGAAATATAAATTTATGAGATATATTTATCATAGTTTGAAGTTAGAATAACTATGTTACTTTAAATTTTATATAATGCATTGGACCTTAAGAGTAGGGTGATACTATAGGTGTTGATTAAAAGAAATTAAAAAATTTAGGGTTCTATCAATTATCATTCATTTTTTAACAATTTTTCATAAAATTGATTAAATTAAATCATAAATCACTAATCTTTAGTGATTCAATAATGAAGAATAATACAAAAATTATGATGTCTCTAAGAGAATCAAATTTCTATATATGCTCCTTGCTTGGACGAAACTAGAAGATACAGAGCTAATTGTTTTGTTCTAATTTTTGATGAAAATGTAAAAAAATTGTCAAAAAATGAAAAATTAGCCTTATTTATATTTTTTACCCATTTCTTAGAATATTCCTGGTCTTTTAGTCAAAGACAAAAAGGTTCTAAAGTTTGCCCAACAAGCTTTTTAATAGTAAATATAAAATATCACTTAAACCCCTATATTTTAAAAATTATAAATTGGCCCCAATTTAGTCAAACCTATTTTGATTAAATTTATTTTAATTTTATTTATATTTTTAAATATTTATAAAATATTATAACTTATTATAAGTTACATTTATATCATTAATTTTAGCTCTCAAGTCGTTAAACCATATAATGCATGAACCGTTTACGATTTTTTTGGTCTAATAATATCTTTAAGTGTGCTATTTCTCTTATAGATATTATTTACTCTCTTAACAATAAGGATAATTATAAGTTTGTATTGTGGCCTCTTAGATTTACTATAATATCAGTCATGAGTTAAAATTAATTTCATCGATCTCATTTCGAACCATTTAGGTACTCAACAATTATAGTTAACATTTAGTAATGTGTTATGACCCTTAAATTATAATATAGAAATCTTTATCGAACTTTTATGATAAATTATAGATTTTGTATGAATTATCTCCATTCATTCGTCTAATCCTAGCTAAATTATTACTCACAAATGGCAAAATTCTAAATTTAGTTATATATGAATAATTAGTCAATACGTTCTGAACTTGTCACTACGAACTCTTCGTATGATATTTATACTTTATTTAAAGACTTTATTTTTATTATTTTAATAATATCTATCTAAGAACTCAAATTTAGATCGAGTCAACAGTAACTCAAATTCTTGTGTATTAAGTCAACAGATTTTATTTGACAGTCATTTGCTTCTTGATATAGATAATATATAACTAAATCAACTTCTGTATATGAGATATGATTAGTCTCATATTTATTCACCATATAAATCATATACATCTACATGAATTAACAACAATAACGTCTAAAGTTTGAAGAGTAGTTAACACACCAGTATAATCATACAATGAATCATTGACAATATACTTTCATGTGATTTATTATAACTTTAGTCACAATTGAATAACAATTCTCTAACTTTTATTCTACACTATTGTCCTAATGATATGACTATCATATCACTCGTACTAAGATTGTCTTATAATATTCATTGAAGACATTAAGTATGCCTATAGTGCAATATCAATGCTCAGTTAATATTATATATATAGGAAATAATTTAGATAATCTAATTATCTTAGATAATTTATGTGCATATTTTATCATTAGTATAATTAGATAGAAGAAGAAGTATATATACACATGAATTAAAATAATTTTTTATTAATTAAATATGTACAGTATATATCATAATAACAATTCAATACAATGTGTCTAAAAATGACAACATAAATAATTTTAGGGCATATAATACCAACACATACGCGCTAATTTTGTTTGCTAATAGGTTTATTAAACCTAGGTAAAACAAGCATATAAAAATCCTAAAAATACATTATATAAAAGCACGTTTTGATGTCTTTGTATTATGTAGTGCCTAGAGTTACATTTGTGAGTTTGTTTGAGAAAGAATCACACAAAAGAAGCATGATATAAAAGAGAAGAAACTAAAAGATCTATTCTCTCCCAATCGTGTAGATATCATAGATACACAAATTCGAAAATCTATGTTTTATGGTTCATTAATTCATCTATGCATATAAGTTATCAATTCTAAATTCATCTAATAGTTAAAATTCTAGAATTATCAAGTAGATACTTAGTTGAAAATTGAATTTTTTTTTAACTTTTGCTAAGCATATGTTCTAATTTTCATCGCAAAAACATTAATCCATTTAATGTGATTAAATGCGATTAAATATAGCAGAAGTTTAATCTGTTTACCTTTTGAGAGCTCTGCCCTTGATCTCTCCAAGGGCATTGACCCTTGACCCCATTTGCTAACCAACTAGTGAGAATACTGTAAAAGCCCTACCATACATTTGTCTACAATTATAATTTACCTTTATTTATGCTTTAATTTTAACATAATTTTATGTTTTATAAATGTATGTTTTATTTTAGAATGGTGCATAGTTAGAGCCTAAAGGACCAATGTGATTATATTGTTTTATATTTATACTTATAATATGGCCCATATACCGTGCCTTTTCCCCAACAATCTTTGAATGTATATTCTTTTCTTATCTAAATTTCATTGAATGTAACATGAGGTTTCTATCATATTATATAAGTGTTATATTATGTAAATTTAGATATAAAATATCTAGAGATCATAAAAATAAAGAATTAGTACTCATACATGGATATCAAATGTGTGAAAGACACTTTATAAAGCTACAATCAACTCTATTTAATAAAGTTATCTTTACCCTTAGGTTGACTTATTGATCATCCTATTAGCTGAGGAGTATCGATGTATAATAGGTTATCACTATGTCACGTTTAATTTCTTATATATATATGAGATGCATGATATAGATGATATATGTACAAGATGCATGACATAAGTATTAAATTAAAATAATTTAATCAATGTATGAAATATAGGATTAATGATAAATAGTAAGATCATAATAAAATTATAAATTTCTCATAAATAAAATATTAAGTCAAGGCCTTCTAATGAATAACACTCTTTAAGTCCTTAATTGGATGTGTGTAAGCTTGCGAAAGTAAAATATCATATCATTCTTGGTGAAATGCGATGGGATAATAGTGATATCTGACTATAATCCATTGGGTTAGACTTAACTAGGTTGTTTTAATAGGATTAAAGACTTAGAGGCATAAAATTAGACTTTAGTCCATTAGTCCAATTGGAATAGGAATTGTATATGATATAATTGGTAAATGTTGCTTACTTAAATAATTGAATTTTGGTTGATTAACTAAAGTTAACCTATAATAATGTAAGAGTTATGCCCTACAAGCCAATTAAAAATAGTTATGATGGGTATTATCTTTTCTAAATCTTTTTTCTTAGTAATAAAATAAATATTTTACGGCAAATTCTTTTATAACTAATATACATATTTATATGTATGATAATAAAGTCCGTAGAATATTTGTAATATATATCTAATTATGATGAGATCATACTTATGAGATATATTATATGTATTATTCTTAAATATTTCCAGTCATAACATTATAGAGTGGGGCCTTTATGGTACCGATTAGACTAGTACACATTTTGATTATTTGTTAAAAAGGTTATTATTCTCATAAATCACTTGTGTGGTGACATTAAGGCAAATGCGTAGATGCTTATTAGAGAATGAATTCACTGAATAAAATTACAGTAGAAATATCTAAATGGTAATTGTACTTTACTATCAATTTGATATTTTTTATATCAGTAGTGTAAATGATCTTTAAACTTAAGAATGTCATAGTTATTTTGTAGGTGAAAAACTATACTTTAATACTAACTCAGGATGGATCATAAGGTTTATTATAGATAGTTATTGGGTATGATACTACACTTATAGGGGTAGGTGAATATTTAATAAAGGATTCGTCACCCTTTAGTATATTGTGGGAGTATACTCTATGTGAATGATAGAGATATGACTCAAGAAATTTTTAGCCTAGGTGCAGTGTGGGATTGAGAAGGAGTTCTCAATAATGGTATACTGAATGAGTTAGTATCTCAAGATTTATTACACATAGTATTGAATATAGAGGTTTTGATAGTTTACCATGACTTTGATCTAATTGAAGTAAGTATGACGGAAGGATTAAATTATATGTTAGCTAAATATGAAAAGGTTTATGCTGAAACTTACTACTTCATTATAATTCAAGTGGTCATGATAAATTACTAGATGTCAATCTTAGTCTGCAGATATATTAAATTAATCATAAGATCATTTATCAAACATCAAATGAATTAAAGAGTTTAATTCAGAATTTGATATATGTTTACTATCGACTTTATAATAAACCTATTGAGTCACACCTAAAATTGATAGAGAGTTCATTTGATATATGTTTCAAGTGTTAGAATACTTGATTATTAATTCTATAAAATAGTTTTATGATAAATTCTATAAAATGTATTACGGTAATATCATAATAATTAAATAATAATATGATTATTTATTAATTATTTTAAAATTAAATGTATGAATAATTATAAATAAATTGGCCAATGAAATGCTAGCACATGGATTAATATTGGCCAAGTGTTGATTTTGAGAGATGAGATTCAAAATAGATGGATTCATTTTAGCCATTTAATAGAATTGTTAATAAATATCATTATTTTAAAATAAATTAATTTTTAGATTTTTTTAAAGTCATTGCCATGTGTTTCAAAATGGAATTGAATAGAATTCAATGAAAAGGAGAACTTGGCCATGAGTTTCAAAACAAAGAAAGAAATAGAAGAATTTTTCAAGTTTTTACAAATTTCAATCTCAATTCTCTCTTTCAAACTTAAATAAGCTCAAATTAAGGGTGGACAAACATAGAAAGAGTTCTCTATAGCACTCCTCAAGCTTCAAATATTAAATTTGTGTGACAAATTCTTAAAACAAGTAAGTTTTCAAAATTTAAAAAAATTTTCATAGTATTCAAACTAGATTTTCGGGCTTCTATTTCAATTAAAACCTATCAGATAAAGTGAAATACAATTTTGGCCTGCTAGAAAATTTTAATATAGAATTTTTTGAATTAATAGTAAGGATTATTAATTTGACGAAAATAGTAAGAATATCATTTAATATAAAATTTGATTAAATAATTTCATGTATGATACTTATTTTATTTTGAATATTTTTTATAGATTATTATTATGGCATCATATAACATAAACACATTATCATTATGATTAGTCCTTGAGAAGGGCAAATTGAATAGAAAAACTTTCTGGATTGGTACAGGAACTTAAGGATAGTCTTCAAGTAAGAAAGACTTTTTATATCCTAGAGCATCCCATACCAGAATCATCTACTAGCAATGCCTTATGGATTGAGAAAGATGCTTATAGGCAATATTAAGGTGATACTTTAAATGTTGGTTGTCTTATGTTAGTTATGATAATACTAGATCTTTAAAAGCAATATAAAGAAATGTAAGCATTTGATACGATTGAACATCTCAAGAAATTTTATCAAAGGCAAGTAGGCCAAGAGAGGTATGATTTCTTTAAAACCCTATTTCAGTACAGAATGATAGAAAGAACCCTAGTTAGTGCTCACATACTCATCTAGTGCTCACATACTCAAGATGATTGGGATATTAAAAATCTAGAGAGATCAAATTTTTCTTTGGACCAAGAGTTATTGATACAGTTCTGTAATAATTGTTAGATAGATACAGTCAATTCGTTACAAATTATAATATGAATAACTTTGATAAGTCTCTTCTTGAATTACTCAAAATATTATGAATTGTTAAAGTAAACATAAAGAAATTTAAGCCAAGTAACATATTGTGGTACAAAAGGGTAAGGGCAAGTTTAAGGCAGAGAACAAGAAGAAACAAGATAATAAAAATAAGTCGAAAATCCTAATGCATATGCACTAAAAGCTTAAGGTAAAGTACCTAAGAAAGGGATATACTTCCATTATACTAAGACCAAATATTAAAAAAAAAATTGTAATGTTTGCTTGAAAGATCTAAAGAAGAAGAGAGGTGAGACTTCTATTTTAGGTATTTATGATATTAAAGTCAATTTATCTACTTTTACATCGTGAATATTAGATACTAGATGTGGTTCTTATATTTATCTTAACCTGCAGAACTTTAAAAGGAGTAGAACATTGACAAAGGGTGAAGTGGACCTATGAGTTAAAAATAGAGCAAAAGTTGTATTAGCTATAGGATACAAGTTGTATATTTGCCTACAAGGCTTGTTCTAGAATTAAAAGATTGCTATTTTATTACTTTTTTAGCCAAAAACATTATTTCAATTTTTTGTTTTGATAATATTGGTTATCCATTTGTAATAAATAACAAAAGTTATTCTATTTATTTAAATGATATATTTTATGGTAATGCACATATGATTAATAGACTCTATATTTTAAATCTTGATATGCCTATCTATAACTTAAATACAAAAAAGTATTAAATCAAACGATTTATATCTTACATATCTCTAGCATTATCACTTAGGCTATATAAACGAAAATCACATTTGCAAGCTCAATAAATATGGACTCTTGAACTCATTTAATTTTGAGTCTTATAAAGTGTATGAATCTTATTTATTACATAATATGACTAAAGCCCCATTCACTGGATATAATGAAAGGGCTAATATTTGTTAGG
>JAWDEX010167877.1:0-16666 GCA_035221805.1 Trichilia hirta | reverse complement strand
GGAAAAAAAGTTCTGCATACCAAAGGTGTCTCTTGCCCAAGGAAATTGTCCTCAGGAACATCTCCATCATGTCTAGCCTCACAGAGAAGATCCACAGACGGAGATGTCTCTGTAAGTAGAGATTGAGAAAGTCTAGATTCTGCATGAAAATTATTGCTTCCAGCTTGAGGAGTTGAAGGAGTACTATTAGATTTAATTCCACTCGATCTATCACTAGAGCTTGTCAACGGCCCCAAGCCACTATCTCGTTTCTAATGAAAGAACAGTCAAATTTCTTCATCTTCAGAACTAACTAAAGGAACATGCTAAGAATAAAGCAAAAATGAAAAATAATAGGAAGATCGTAAGAACTGCCACAAGTATAGTCAACAATAAGTACTAATAACTACACTGAGGGCAAATAATTTAAGCTAATAACAAAGTAATCTTAATCACACTTAAAAAGAGCATAATAAGGACTAGGAAATATAATCCAAATCATAAATTGACAGCAATAAAGTAAATGTTTATTCTTCTTCTTCGTTCTTCCTTATTTTCTTTTGTGAAATTAAATAATAGCACATTCAAAATTTCCTTGTTTCCCTTGTTTAAGAAATTCTGTAGTAGTTTGAGCTGCTTTTAATTGCTGCATTAATTACATTCCAACATCAGAGATGATCCACAGGAAGAAATAGAACAGGGGAAAATACTATATCCAATCAACTCTAATATATTCTTCACTTTTTACTTCCAGTTTAACTACATTTCTACAGTTTAGGCATCCAGTTCAATAATGAAAAATGTGCATTGACCAACACAATTAACATCCTCATTAGTATTAAAAGAAATTCATAAAAGCAAGCAAATTATATTTTTCATGGATGCCTTCAAAAGTTTCAGGTCAGTTTTCATAACCACAGCAGCCATTAAAAAGGCAAGCTTTGGTAACACGTGATACAGAGCTGAATATGATATCAAGAGAAGATCATGAACAATAAGATCTTCTTTCATCAGTTGGATAGATTAGTGGGACAAATCAAATCCTAGGTCTCCGTTCATTAACCTGATATAAGCTGATATGATTGATCTTTAGAACATCAATTTAAAATATAGAAATAGCAAGCTGTGATATACATACTCGTAACTTTAACCAGTTTAGCAATCCATGCTTCCGGCTCTTTTTCTCCTCCTTAATTGTATCATCTGCTGTTTCAGAATTCCCATCCAGAGAAACATACAAGTCAATATTTTCGTCATCCAATATTATCTCCCGCCTTCTGTGTGGTAGGTATGCAAGCTGCAAATTTTTATTAGTTAAATAACTATAACCAAATCAAAAAAAGTTGAGAGAATACCTTTTGAAGATAAGCACGAGGTTATCCAGCCAAAATGAAATTAATAAGAGTAGAACAAATAAATTAAAATTCTAAGTGAAAAGGGCACAAACAAAATACACAAACAATTTCAGTAAAATCAATCATGGCACCTCTTCTTCCCCAAAGGAATGTCTCCTCCTTGGACCAGGACGGTGAGGGATTCTTGACGGTTGTGAAGCTTTTGAAGAGACCAAAATTAATTTTGTCAGTCGTTGTATTCTGCTCAATAAAGCAGCTTTAGCTTCTTCTTCTTGTTCCAATCTTGATTGCAGCTTGAATTGACCATCTTCTAGCTTTACACATGATGTTACAGAAAAGGAAAAATAGAAGTCAACATACATGTCTTCCTTTTCCGGACACTAAATGCGTTAAACAAGGGTGACAGTGACATCACATGATCATCATGAAAATACAATGAAAAGAAAATAAATCTAAAACTGTGTCAACTCAATGCCAAGCAAATACTACAAAATGTTAACAGTCCTACTATCATTGCAAGATAAAATTCCATTCACCAAATCCCACTCTGAGGAAGAATTCTTTCTTGTATGCCATGCAGTTGCAGTTCCACTCCACTTAGATATTGCATAATGTTGACATTATGCAGGGTTTTTTGGAAACAAAGAAAATACTACGAAAATGAATGCAATATTAAACTAAAGGGAGAAAAATGGCCTTTTATTTCCAGGGATCTACATACGTGAAAAGTTTTTGCTAGGACTAAAAATTGGAAGTTATACTACTAAACAAACCTAAAATTCATTGCAAATCTCAACCTTTTTGCTTCTTGCTCAAGCTCAAAATAGTGCCTTCCCCTTCATAAAACAACTAAATAGAGAAAAAAATGAAACATGGAGAACATGATTTATGCAAGAAATTTGTTAAAAAACTCTATAGGCAGCAAGACTTTTGGTAAAAATGAACAATAAGTTAACAATTTAAGTTTTCAACTATAGCAAAAGCTAGATACCCATCTTGATGATATGCTCACCTTTTGCTTTAAGAGTACAATATCCTCTTCTCCAATATCTTTCAGTTGAGGAACTGTAACAATACCCCTCTTCAATTGCTCTAACTCTTCCTTTAAAGAGTGTATCTCATTTTGGTATTTCTTTATAAGTGATTTCTCATCAATAATCTGCAGATTCATTTTAGTTAATCACAAAACTGTTAAGTGTTGATATTTCAGAGATCCATAGTTAGGAAAAATACCTTGTTCTGAGCAGCTTGAATTTCAATGTGTTTTGCACGGTGAGCGAATTTCAATGTATTGTGTGTTTCTTCTGAACTGCTTGATGACGGAGTAACAGTGCAAATGAGCTGGAATTTCAGACAGCAAAGATCAATGAAAAGAGGACATCATAACATGAAACAACTTTCCAAAAGAATTGGCTGATGAGTAAAAAAATATCTGTATCTGGCATTCACACAGAACACGTGTCTCCTGAAAAAGAAACAAAAGCTGCATAGTGCTTACAGATACACGGCCATGACCACTTAATGAAGATTGTAGGAGCCGGGTTAATTTAGAGTCCCTATATGGTATATGAGTGGCCTTCCCATCCGTTAACTTTGAAATAACCTACAACAAACACAAGTCATGTATCCCAATTTGTTGTTGTTGTTGTTGTTGTTTTTCACAACAGAAAGTTACAACTTAACAAATTCAGTGAAAAACAAAAACAGAAAGACATGGGACATCTAAAACCTGATTTTACCGCTACATAGCACAATATAGTACCAGTGCATAAATTCCATGAACTGATAAGATAAACACACCTTGCAAGCATTCTTAAGTCATGGCAACACAGAAATATGTATCAATCAGCAACAGCTTGGCTACTTATGTTTACACTTGCTATTGTTTCCAAGAGCAAGTACTATATATGACACAACAGAATCAAAAGTACACGCAGGTGAGGAACAATAACAGTCATAATTCTATGAACTACACAAAAGAGTAAATTATACATCAATGCATTTGGGCCTGTGCCAATGGCTGTTTTTATACACTATTCAATCAACTCCTTTCAAGGACTGAGATTATTTCTAATATGTCATTCCCGTATTATCCAATTTAGTTGCAATCTAAACCACTGAAAGTTTTAATCTAACTTTTTAAAAGTTGTGTAAAAATTGAGGAATATCGTTCCTATACACATTCCTATGGTGCACTTGTTATCTCAATGCGTATCCCAATAGATATTTGTTCATGCAGCAATGGCAACCGTTGATTTACAGATAAAAAAGGAAGCATGTGCACCAATGACACTCAAAACACTTTCACAGCTTGCATGAGAACAGTATAAGGGCCCTCACAGTTCCAAGAGTTAGCAGGCTTTTGTTAATATAAGCTCCCTCTTTCCTCCTCACACCAGTAGTTTCAGCCTTTGAACTCTCAGAACCTGCCAGATCGATGAGGTGCTGCAGGTATAAGTAAAATTTGGAAACGTTAAAAAGAAATCATTGAATCAGAAATATATGCAAATAAAAAGGGTTATTTTGAAAAGATACAAACATGAGGTTACAATTTGAAAATTGAGCATAGATTAAAATTAGAAACCTAAAGAGCAGTCAACAATTAACCTATGTCATTCTTGGGAATAAGGCCTCGGAAATTACCAGTTGAGATAGATTTACAGCTTCTCCTGGACCATTTTCACCACACGGACTGCTTTCTATTGTCTGCACAAAATGAGGTTGGAAAGAAATTAGTAGATATGAGGAAAGGAACAATTAAATCAATATGCATTAAGTATGAGTGGGGGTGGGCAGATGAAGTGTATTATCTCAAAACCGATCAGGCAAACACACTCTGAAATAAGGCATGAATATCATGTTTAAAATAATTAAAAGCCAAGAAGAAAGTTTGATCATTTCCCACGTCACTAGAAATTAATTAAAAATATATGAACAAATAAATTCTCACAAAAGGGTCAAATAAGCAACATGTACATCAGAAATCACACCAAGAAAGATCTCAACCATTTAAATGTAGCAAGTGTGAAAAGACAGATGAATGATTAGACACAGAAGGATTAGGTAATGGAAATTAACAAAGAAAATGATACGAGAATAAATACACACAAATGTAATGAATGCACAAAACTCTAAAAAAAACTAGTTAACACATCGTGATTTTCCAACAACAGTTATTACAATGAAGGTCTTTAAAAAGTAAATCCGAACTGTAGGAACATAGGATTGGAGAGATTCAGAGAAACTAGAACAGAAATATTAGGAACTGCAATGAGCCAACTTTTAATCAAAGGACAATCAGTGTCATATTTAGCCAAGACTACACGGCTCAGCTCAGCAGGATAAGTGAAAGGGATAAATAAATCCAGTTCATGTTGCCGTAAAGGGAAGGGGCCGAAACGTTCCATCAGAGATCTACAAGGATAAGGAAAGGTGAAATTCACTTCTATGAAAAAATTCAGTACAAACATACCAGGATAAGTGTTTTGTAAAAGGAATCCAAAATCTTATAGAGTTTGAAAATGGCAGGTATCCTTTGAGTCACTTGTCTAATGTTAAAAAAACTTCCAAAAATACAACCAAGAAGATGATGACACTTGGTGTACTGCTATCTAGGGACAAAATTGCAAATGATGTTGCACTCTGTTTACCTACATGTCTTATATGATAAGAATAAGAGGATCACATTCAACAAGTGAAGGAAGAATACTGCATCCTACAAACAGAAAATGTGATACTGGATTTATGAGTCAAATTACGAATCTTTAGGTAGAGTTATCAACTGAAGACTAAGGAAGAAAGCAAATTCTTCTAGTTAACTGGGCTTCATGTCATAAAAATCAACAGCTTGGCGATACCTGAAAAGACTTAGATGAACAAACAAAACTATAAATCGTATTTTATCCCATCCATTAGTACACATGATAAGATATGCATGACCTAGTATGAACAACGTATGATTTAGACCACTTTAGCAGTTAAGAGGGTGAGAGCAGTTAAGAGGGTGAGAGAGCCAAGGCATGAAAATTTGCCTGAGTAAACAACTTTCACTTGAAGCAAACAGTCTCATCTAGAAAGTACAAGAAAACGAGAACAATATAGAGGAAAAGCAATCAAAGAAAAACAAAGATACAAATATACAAATCTGCTTCCAGGATATACTGCATTAGTACCAGTGTAAATATAGTATGGCTCCGACTGCTTAGTAAATTGAAATTTGTAGACCCAACATGTCTGTGCTCTGTCATAAAAAATCGTCATAAAAAACCAACATCCAATCACGAAATCCGAAGCAAATATCACAAACAGTATTACAGAGAAAACGGCGTAAGCTGTGCCATTTTTTACCAGTTAACAAGATGGTTAGCCAGCTTCTCAAACAACTCTAGATAATATGATAATAAGATACATAAACCACTCTTTATTACATTAAATTACTTTAACAGATAGTTTATACTAGTTTTCATAAAATAGGCACTCGCCAAAAATAGCCATCCAGCTCCACTGTGATTCAATCATTTTATATTTTCTCATTTTCAATTTCCCTTCCTTGATATAACAAAATAAGACAGCAAATTTACCTTCCCCAGCTGCAATCAGGGAAAGGGCATGAGCAGGGGATAACACAACTTCTTCTTTTACACCTTCAACAAAGGTTCCCTATAAACATGAATTAACTAAAAATGAATAACACACTTTCAATAATGTTATGTTGCATATATATTAAACAAAGAAAACTATGTAATACATTTTTTTTTTTTCCACGGGGTCCATCACCGAGGAACCAGGGACGAAAGCAGCCATGCTTAAGTACCCAGGCAATTGTGAATGTTAATGACAACTGAGTAAAAGTACCTGGGCAGACCTGTCGTCCGGTTTCTTGTGGTGACCAACTAAGTGTCATTCAAAATCAGTTTACGCATAAACACCCATGCAACTAAAGTACACAATACGTGCACAGTTGACACTAAATTACCACTGACATACTCTAATTAAAGTGATGACTGTCATGAAGGCAGCACAAAGGTTGAGAATACCCAAAGGGTGGCTTGGAAGCGCAGCAACACCAAGAAGCAGCTTGTAACCGTATAGCTCAACATATCCATAGGGACTAAGTTGAAGCCACCCTTTCCCAGTTGAATCTTTATCACCCCTAAACAAAAATTTAAAGGTCCTCTAAGCTAAAAACTTCTGCCAAGTCCAAAACCAACTCATTGCTTCCACATTGTTGTCATATCCAGCAAGACCAAGTATAGAGTTAACAACCTTACTCAGCGAAGGTTCATCCCACCCCTTGGCACCAAGGGGAAATTACACAGAATGATCCCAAGCTCTTGAATTCGAATTCCATAAAAACATTGTCTGAGCTTAAAACACAATCTCACACAATCATTTGGAGCACTGCTTCCTACAACAAATGTCACAATTCATCCAAGTCATAACTTTGCTGAACAATGCAATCTCAGAACCAACTAAACCCTAGCTGAATCCCACATAAATTCAAGAAAACTAAAGGTATCCTGCAGTAACCCCTAAATCAAAGTTATGCCTTGCAATGGATAGTCTGTGTACATTCCTAAAGTCTTGTGAATTATAGTGTCCTCTTCAATGAAATCTCAAGGGAGCTCCTAGGCCAAGGTAAACAGCATAAGCTTCTTTCGTGCTGCCTTTCCAAAGTGACACTTAGAAATTGCATTGGTCAGTTTTCAATATATTATAAGTCTCTCAGAACAGTTCCTTAAGATGAGAAATACTAGGACCAATAAGGACACAATCCATGAGTTACAAAGAAAATCAGTAACACTTCCACCACTTAACTAACTCCAGAGTAAACAATAAACGTGCTTTAAATACTGACAGATGAATACCTGAGAATCCTCCCTAATCCTCAAATTCTGTCCTGCTGGATTTAACAAGTCATTAACAACCTGAAAATGAAGAAAACCTTAAAGGACAGTAACGAATCACTAGAGCTACATTATTTGAGGGCTGTAACCAAGAAAGTTACAATAGAGAGCACCATTTTAATAAAAGCTAATTCGAGAGAGTGGGAAAATCTCACCTCGTTATAGATCTCCAAGTATGAAACTCGTAGAAGAAATTCTCGATTTGGAGTCTAGGGCCATAGATTAATTTTGAACTTTAGTATTACAACAAAGAATAATACACAAAGTAGTGGTTAAGTATTCAAATAAACAGTATCATACCTCTTGAATAATACTAAAAGCATCTTTCACTGCCAATGGTATAATTCCAGGGGACCTCTGATCACCCTGCCATTTACATTTAAGTAATATGAGCATAATGGTAACGCTTTTGAAACCCAAACTCATAGCTTGAACAATCACTGCATAACAAGCTTATCCACCATTGATGAAGAATCATGTAGAAATTGAACAGTTTTGCTTACAAAATATGGCAAATGGCTTTCAAACTCAAAGAAATAGGTTCTAAAGATTCTAAATGCATATATTACAATCAAGATAACTTTCAATATAGCATGGTCATTGCACTCAATTAATGCATTAATGATACGGAATATATTTTCAGGAGTTACAAAATGATGAGGCACATGCATAAATATTTTTTTATTATAAAAAAATAAAAATAAAAATAAAAATAAAAAAATTTCCATTGCACTGGAAATAACTTTTAGCTTGGAGAAGGGCATACTATTTGTGCTACTTACTCTAAAATATTTGACTTTAAAAATGAGCTTATCTGAAAAAAGGAGACGCTAATGTGCAGGAACTTGACAACAGTTTTCCTATTCTGTCTGCTGACTCATAAACTTATGTTGTCAACTTATACCTATTTCCTTACCACGAAAAAGCAGTTTTTTGAGGAATTATGAGTCATATGTATACTGGATAAACAATATACAAAGTATTCTTACATGCATTGTATGAGTCTTTCCACTGCTGGTCACACCATATGCAAAGATGGTTCCTGTTTGAATGAGACAACCCAAAGTCAATCTTTCATAATTATCTCCAGATAACACTTACATGCACTGGCGTGATCTTTCATTATTTAATATCATTGTAGGTTAACACCCTCTCATGGTCCACCATAATCTCTTAGCAAAATTTAGTCATAACATAAAATACTAACTATCAATCTTTAAAAAAATACGTAAGTTATGAAATGACCACTTCCATTACCGATCCAACATCCAACCAATGTCATCTTGATAAAGATAAAAACAGAATCAATTTGCCATGCTCTCTTTTCACAAAAGTACAACCCTTGCTGGCAAAAAAGAAAGAAAGAAAGAAAGAAAGAAAGAAAGAAAAAACCTACCAATTTCCCTTTCTATTTCTTGGGTTTGAAAACTTCATTTTTTCTCTTCAAAGCTAAGAACGATCATCAATTTTTACTCGATTTATTGGACTTCAATAATTTTTTGTTCTAAAAGGATCGAAAAGACTTTTGTTCACCGTGTGAGCACCCTATCAACAGTTTAATTATTAATCTCAAATAACTTATCCCTCTGGACTCTAAATACTCTTTTCCAAATTCATTACTAGGTTATTTCCACTCTTAAAATATCATAGAGCATAAATTTAATAGTATTTTATTGTCTTGCTTTATTATTGTCCTTTTAAAAGGAAAAAAGGTAGTCCAACTATATATATCTTACTTTTCTATTAAGAAAACTCCTCTCACCATGCAGGTTTATTTAAAAAAAAATTCCTAGGCAGTACTTCTATGTAAGTACTCACTGAAACATATTTAGTTTAGCCCGTTATAATCTAAATTCCAGACTGTGCCCCTGGTCAAAGATTGAATTATTTCAATTTTTCTGGATAAGTAAAAGGCGGTGATAAAAAAGAACCAAAGAATATACAAGTTTTATTTTGCTAAAACACAAAAAATTATTCTGCAAGGTAAAAACAGATTCAAGAGAAAATAAGTTTGCCAAGCATAGGGACGTCACCAATTACCATTGATGCCATCCATTGCACCATTGACAACATGCTGAGCAGCAACATCGTAGACATGGCGTGTTGTGGTTGTAGGGCCAAACACTTGATCTAGAAGCAATCCGAAAAAGAAAAAGAACTGAGATAAATAACATTAAAATGTTAAATATAAACAAGATGAAGAGGCAATATTCCCACACTTGTTGAGAAGTTTTCCTCAAAAGCAAAAGAAAGGGGGGCATAATAATTCTACAAAAATCTATTATAATGGAATACAAATGAAATAATAAATTAAGCAAACCCCAAAAACTATAGTGTTCTTCTAGTAAGTAAGAATATAACAATGAATAGAATGAGAAAATACAAATTAGAACATAATGAAAAAGCAAAGAAACAAATTCGCACCAGCTAAAGTCCTTTAATTTGGTTTCATGCACAAATTAGAGATAAGTTACAAAGGCCAAAAAATTTGCAATGCATCCAATTTTGACTTGCGTCAAAACGATTACATTACCCAAGAACAAAATATTAATAGGCATTACCTATATGTTTTAATGAACTGAAAATTCCAGCATGAATGCACTTGTACACAACAGGTTGTTAAAATAACATAGGAGTTTTCTTAATAAAAACAGTTATACAGATCTGCAGTAATCTGAGGCTGAAACTTGAAAACAGCCATTTGCATAATTCCAACAGCGAGTTAACTGACTAACTATGCAGTCAACCAGAGGATATGAATATATTTCCACCAAATGCTATATAAACAATGAAATACATAAAATTTACCATAAGCATACGCTATTGATGGATTATGTTCATTCCGTAAGATAGTTTCTCCGTCTGCGTACCACGAAATCTCTTCACCTTGTCGAATCTCTCTAGGACTACATGATATAATAACCACGTCAATTTTCTAGCATTCATCGAAATACATTTCCAATCAAATTAAAATTGTTTCTGTCTTCGTCAACCTTACATTCATGGGAGGTTTCTCATAGATTTATGAAACTTCGAGGGAGATGTCTGATTAATTTTAAATGATGTACACAACGGTTTTCATAATTTTAATGTATTTTTCTGATTAATTGTACAATCACTTAAGTATATAGCGATTTTCAAATTGAATATAGAATGCACCTTAGTGGACGAAAGCGGACGGTTACTGTAACATTTTCTTTGGACGACACATTTTCGGTGTAAAAATACTGCGGCTTACTTCGAATTGATGAAGAAGCCGGCGAACTCTGATCATCAATAGAAGTTTCTAGAAACTGCTTGGAAGATGACGTCGTCGAAGAAGATGGAGAATTAGCAGCTCTTGCGCTACTGGTATCGAATCTCTTGGATTTCGATCCACGTTTTGACGACATTGCCACTCACATCTCAATTCTTCAACACACTGAAAACAAAATCAACTTCCGTAACGTTCAGAAACTTTAAATTAGTTTTCTACTCACTTTATTCTCGATATAACCTAATGTTTCAACACCATCTAAACATTTACCCTGAAAAAATAAGGGCCAATTATCCATAATTCGGCCGGAAATTTAGACAGAAAAAATAGCAATGAAATAAACACTCAACATGAGCTTAATTCGATCTGACTCAACAAGAGATTTTTTTAAACTTTTCCTTTCCTTCATTCTCCAAGCAACCAAAAAAATTAAAAGAAAAAAAAATAAAGAAGACTATCTAAAAATATTTATATTTTACGTACTCTGTTTGGTTTCCAAGAAAATTCATCAAACCAGAAGAAAAAAAAAAGCGAAAGCAAAAGTTTAACAACAACCAATGAAAAAGTAGTTACCTGGAGGGAGAATCAGAGAGATGTAGAGAGAAACGTTGCGGAAAAAATGGAGGCGCATGCATGAATAAATACACAGAGAGAAAGAGAAAATGAAGGAAAATCATTATGGAGAAAAGCATATGATTAGATCTGTAACTGTAAGTGAGAGAAATGAGCGTAGAACATCAAAATCATCAGTAAGCCATAAGTCGGAGGTGAGAGGGAGAGATTTTCATTCACACTTTCTCCCTTTGTAAATTAGTTTCTTCTTCCTTTCTTTTTCTTTTCTTTTTTTTCCTTTTTTTCTTGCCTTGGAAGTGATGCCCTTAATCAAAGGCGAAACCACATTTTCAATCCATCCAATTTTCTTTTCTATTTTCCTTTTAGAGAGAGAAAATGAAGGAGAAAGGTAGAGCTGCCAGTCTAGCTGTTGGACACCAGGATAGAGAGAGAAGTTTCGAGCTGTAATAAAACGGGAGGAGTGGGACTGTATATTATTTTCGGATATTCCTCAGATTAGTCCCTGTACTTCGAAAAATAACAATTCGTGTATTAATCGCTTATCTGTAGTTTTAGAATCATTAGAGTAAATAATGGGATAAAATATAGAAAATTAAAATATAAATTTAAAAAAATTAATAAACTTCGTTAAAAATCAATGTCATTAAATGCGAAGTTAAGTTGAAAGTCTCAGTAAATTTTCATAAAAAGATGTTTATACTTTTGTTAAAAAAAAATTTTACTATTCCTTTCTATTAGTTAGAATTAAACTATCCAAATATAACTTCGTTATTGTATTATACATTATTATGAAAATAAAAAATTTTAACTAAAAGTTTTGAGAAAATTATAGTACGTTAAAAAGGTGAGGGTTAATTTTTGTTCATGGAATTAAATAGTAGAGATGAATTAAAACAGATGTTTTAAGTTATCATTTTTCTGTTAATTTTACAAATTATAGGGATTGAATAGATAATTTTATTTCCCTATTTTTTAGTTTCTGTATTTATTTTATTTTTGAGCGCACATGCTAACTGCCACGGGTACAAGAACACGGTCACAGGAGTTTCATGGGATGACTGATGAGGGTCGACTCGTATGGCGGGACGCAATTGGAGTCTGCTGCGTATGGTTCATTGGCTGTCTGCTGAAGTTCCATGTATTTTTTTCATGTATATTTTCAATATAGTCCTCTTTCTTTTCTAAATATATACTAAAACTATTGTGTTTGGAAAATCATGAAGAAAATTCCTAAGATCCCACCATAGATTAATAAATAATATGTAATTTTTCTTTTTTTGGGGCGGATTAAAATAAAATGTAGGTTAAATAGTCCATTTACAGACGAGAATTTCAAGATTCTTCTATAAAAATTTATATTAAAAGATATTTCTTAATGAAAAAAAAATTTAAATATAAATTAAATTCGTCTCCAATTTTAATTTGAAGGACAGAAAGAAATTTAAATGTGAATCTTGTGTATAATTGCATCATCCTATGAACTTTTAGGCAATTGACTAATCAACATCCACAAGTCAAAAAGATTTTTAGCATAAAAAGTGCTAAGTTTATATATAAAATATTATTGAGTTATAATTAATAATTTTGTTTTTATACAAATTCTATATATATGAGCATTTTTCACATAAAAAGGAATTTTGTTTACTGCAATAAAAGCGTAAGTCATGTGAATTATTAAATATTTGAACTCGAAAATCTACGATTACATGAGATACTCAAACTATCCCAATCCATGCCTTTCATGAATTATGATAAAAGAACAAATAATATTTATTCTTTAATTTAAATTTTTAGAACAATAATATTTAAATTAATTTAATAAAAAAATGTCATATCATTTAAATTATGAAATTTTCGTTTTACTAAATGACGTAATTTGTTTAAATAGTATGATATTTTTTTAAAATAAATAATATGATATTAATTATCTTCTTTTAAAATTTTTTTAAAAGTTTTTATTGTGTACAATAGAATGAATAAGTAGTTTTAACCATATTTCTTTATTAAAAAAAAAAAAGAAAGGAAAAGAAAAAAGAAAGGAACGAAAAAAAGGTTGCTTTAAAAATATGAGAATTTTTTGGTTGTAGGTTTTGATTTTCTTTCAATCATGTTAGTTGCATTGTCTACTTTTTATCTAAATTTGATACTACAACCATGTCATTTAAATAGGAAAAAACATCCCACATTACCTTTTTATTAGTCAAATAAAGTTAAAAAAACTAGTAGTACTTTTAGGGTGGCTTAGAGAAGACACAATATTTTTTCGTAAATCAATCAAAATCATTTACGAAATTTGACCTTCTTTCCTTAAATTTTATAATATCTAAAAAATAAGAATTTTTTTTTTTTAAATAGGTGATTTGTTTGAGTAATGTTTAAGAGTTTGTTTAATATATTTTTTAAGTAACATTTTTACAATAAATTTTGTATAGAGATTTAACAAATAATTATTCCATACTCGGTTGTCATGTACGTCTATCTTCTTTTTTTTTTTTTTTTTTTTACGACCGAAAAAACTCTTATACTCAGGTATTATTACGGCGATCGGTCATACACAGATCAAGCACTCACTCTTTTAGGGTACGTGTTCGCAGATCATACAATACCTATTCTGAATCAATTAAGATCATGTACAGAGACCACACTGTAGTAGTACTAAGTACAGAATAAAATTCCGACTGTACTAAATTATTATATCTGAATACACTCTAAAAAATTCGAACCCAAAACTAACACAAATGTCTCTCCAAAATGGAATCACTCGGCTACACCCAGTGAGTGCATATACGTCTATCTAATACCAAATTAAACATAAATTTTTTTAAACTATATTATTATTAAAATAAAATAAATATATTTAAAATAATTTAAATTTTTAAACAGATACCCAAAAAAAATATTTTAGAAAGTTGAAAAAATGCACTTTTGCTAATAGAGATAATAATTTATTTTTACTTGACAGCCGAACAACATAAAAAGAAAATTAAAATCAGTTTTTCTCTATGGAAAAATCATACTAAAGAAGCAATTAGATAAAACATAAGCTCTTTTAATAAAGAAAAATAATTGAAAAAGCAAATTAAAAAATATAAATAACAATTATTAATATTTTTGTGATATAATAAAAATGGAAAGAGCACAGGTAGGCGTTGTGATTTGTGGCAGCATGGGAATGAAGTAATAATGAAAAAAATTTCTAATTTTTATTTTCAAAAACAAAAATTAATCTCATTTCCACAACCGTTAATTGAATTGGACGAATGATATATGATTTCAGATTTATGTGATATGAGAAATCTTTCAATCTTTGATGGATGGAAATTGATTATTCTTCATTTATATCTAGGTTTAAATACAATATAATTATTTATTTCTTCGATGTAAAAGTAAAAAAAGAAGGGGATTTATGTTCAATAATTCTTGTAGAGCCTTAGAAACTAGGAATTGATGTGAGATAGAATGTTTGACGTTATTAGAAAATTTAGACGGAGAAATGACTAATAAATAAATAATTTACGATACAAATAAAGACATTCCTAAATGATTTACACTTTAATTTAATATGTGAAAATTTTATGACGTAAATCATTAAATTTATATATATATTTATATTTTAATATTTTTAATAATATTTTTTAATAGAACTTACTTATATTTTATTAATATTTAACATATAAATATTTTCACCTAAATCGTCAATATCTGTAATTCTGTACTGCATTATAAAAAGAAATCCTAAAATTTCTATAATGACAATATATTTATTTTCTACAGTGGATTAAGTAATCCGGACATGATTAGTTGTAAAAATCCACCCAATTTATAAATTAATTAAATTAATTTATGAACATGTGCGAAGCATTCTTTTTGCAGAAAGCGCAGTACGTGGCGGAGAGAGATGGTAGTAACACGAAAAATCAATGCCACGTTGCCGAGAAAAACAAAACAAAGTTTCTTTAAAATTTTTTTAAGAAACAAATAACATTCAGCTTTCCCATTTTTAGTTTTTGAGCGAATAAGAAACTAATCTTTCAGTTTTTATCATATAAGTCCCAACCTCTATCATATAAGATATTCTATTTTATCCGAATTATTCTTGTATCCACAACCACCAAAAGAGGAATCAAAGTACACAGTGTGTCTGCATAGTGCATAATGCATATCCACCACTCCTTGTGTAACGGAGAGGATTCCTTCTATCTTGGCTAACGAATATTACCAGTACTGTACTTTCTTTTGCAGTTTCTTGTTTTATTTGTTTGCTGTACAATGAGGCCGAGTTTTTTTATGAAACACTAACAAAAAAGTGAATGCCTCCAGCTAAAATAGTCAACTGGGGATCTCTAGGAAACATTGCTGACAATAACTTTTTTTTTTTTTTTTTTAATAATTTCTGTCACCACAAATCCAATATTTAAAATTGATTAACAAACTCACTCTCAAATTCTCAATAATTGTCTTGGTAAAAAAAAACTCAATAATTCATATTCATTAAAATTTATATTTGAATTTCATGGCGATAGGATTCATCGTGTGCTCATAAAAATTTATCTTATATTGTTAGCAATAATGATCACACAAGTCATTGCTATACTTATACAAGTTGGTGTGATAATTTTAATTATTATTAGATATTTCATTTGTTTACTTTTATAAAAATTTATTTTATTCATATAAGACATATAATAATTATACTAATCTGGCATTATTTTCGTTCTCTCTCAAAAAAGAAAATCTACTGTAATTACATTATATGTTTTATTTAAATGAGTTGTTGAACAAAACACCGTAATTATTATTAGTAGTAGTAGTAGTATTAGTTTGATTAATAAATAATGTTGGAAATGAATTAAGCAGATATGTGTGACATTAAAATAATGAATATCAACAACAACAATATATAATTAGATCACAACCACCTAAAATCACATGTATGGAAGTTCTCGGGTGTACGCATCTACATCTTTTGAAATACATATTTAGTTAAAATTATCACTATTTTTATTTTAAAATAGTAATATTTAAAAAATAATATTGTAATATATTATTATTTTATTATTTTAAATTTATTTGTGATGCATTATACAACTCCATCACATATTCAAAAAGTTAATTTGTATGTATGTATTAATTATTGTTTTGTCAAATAATAATTATATTGGTTGTTGTTATGCACATATAAATAAACCAGTAAGATGTGTTTGAGCTAACAATCCTTATCATGGGACAAATGTCCATATCAATCCCTTAAACAGCAAACTAAGTTGCATGACTTAAATGACTAAAACTACATCTAAAATCAAATAAATAAAGTGTATTTATTTATTTATTACATCTAATTTTAATTAATTAATTAATTATCATTGACCTAACATAACATCTATCTTTGTCGGTAACCTAAATATTCTTAACATGTGATTACCTGGGAAGCGTCGTCTAATCATTAGCGATTATTTCTTAATCTTTCTTTTCGTTTCTTTTTTCATTTTTGTACTAATTATATTAAGAAAATAAAATTTTAGGGAACAACGAAACATGCTTCTGATGTTTTGTTTGAGACTATTCATATTTTTATCATATTTTAAAAATAAAAATAT
>JAWDEX010167857.1:0-16668 GCA_035221805.1 Trichilia hirta | reverse complement strand
TTCAAGCTTCTCATCCCAAACACGATGGAAACTATACTGTCAATAAGTAATAATGAGCATAATGCTCTCATGAGATGCCGTTGAGACCAATGAATAAAGGAACATATGTGATTGAATGAAATGGAAAGGAAGACAAATTGTTAGGCCTACTAAAGCTACAGATTTTTCTACCCTTTTTTTAGCTGAAAAGAGACAAAACCCTGACAATTGAAGAAACCATTGTAAAAATAAAAAAAATCGTAAACAATAAACTAACTGTGCACAGATTACAATAAACATATGTGAAACAGGATCTTCATAAATTACCGTTAGTGACACAAGGAATAGGAGAGAGCTGACAAAGCCTCCAAGTATGGTTAAAAATTCCGTTGACGCCAGCTTCCCTCTATACATTTGTTGAAGTGAGAGGATAAGGTAAACATAAGAAATGAATAGAGCATTGAACTCCCTGAACCAGCCATGGACTTCAAGTTGCAAACCCACAACAAAAACATCAAATAAATAATCAATATATTCAAACTGGAACATTCAGAAAAACAAATGGCATAAATTTCCTACTTCAGCGTAAAAACAACTCAACTCCAAGAAACTAAACTTGTGCCATGTGGTTTTCACAGCTAGTCCAGATGCTACACACACACACACACAATAATTAAGGAGAAAAATTTTGCATCAAAGTCGATTTTCACGACTACAACAACACTACAGATATGGAACTAGTAGTTAATCAATAAATTATCCGCAATGAAAAATTAAAGGTAACACCTTTCATTCATTTCCTGGTGCACATGATGAATCTATTCACAATGAAATTCACTACGAACTGGTTTTGTAAATTACATGAATAAAGACAACTACAAATGCCGAAAACAGTTCAGTTGCAGAAAAAATTGAAGTACAAACCAGAAATTGAAAGATTGATTGAGGAGAAATCTTAAGAAAACTAAAATCATTTGGAATTTTTGTTTTATAACCACATTTTCTGAGAAATTTTAAAGAAAATTATCCGTTCAAATCATACATCAAAACATTAAGCCCTCCGCTCCGATCTCGATCCGGTTATATCCTTCCTTGGCTAAAGAGTTCTAATAGTAAAAACTCGAGCAAAGTCAACTGGCTCTCGATTAGTTTTGGTGGTAGACGGTTAATAAGTCCAAAAAGAAAGGGTAAGAATGTTCGACGAAGTAATTTTCCAACGGTGTCGTTTAGGACAACTGCAATATCACCAGACTTCTGTTAACAGAGCGACCACATCGCGTCATGGGATAGTGGGTGTATTTTCGGAAACATCCCCTAAGGTTTGTGAAATTTACAGACAAATAGAAAATTTGTAAACGTTTATACCATACTTCTCTACTACAGTATTTCCATCATTTGACTGTTTGTTGACATATTAAAATATTCAAGATAATTTTTTTATTAATTTAATTTATATTATTATTATTCTTTTATAAACTAATAATTATAATAAATAAAATTATTTTAATCAAATTAAATATTAAATATTTTATTTTATTAAAGTAGTCAATTTATTAGAATTATTAGTTCACAAAGAAGATAATAATAATAATATAAACATAAATAAATTAAGAACTTTTCAAAAAAATATTTATATATTAAATAAAATTAATGTTTTGTTACATAAAAAGAAATAATCTTTCATGATATAGATAAAAATATTTTTCTGTTTTTTCAAATAAATAAGATATTATTTTTTAGATTGACTTTGTTGGTTGTTAAAATTATTTTTAGTTATATTTTTGTCTATTTTAAAAAAATAAAAAGATATTTTTATTTATGCTGTGAAAGTTAACTTTTGTTAAATATATAAAATAAAAATATACTTTTTCAATGTTGTTAATACATTTCTAATTTTTTATTTATATTATTATTATTAATAATTCTAATAAATAAATAATTTTAATATAAAAATATAAAAAATAGTCTATTATTATTATTATTATTATTATTATTATTAAAATAATTTATTTATTTATCAAAGAAAATAATAATAATATGAATAAAAACATTAGAAAGTAAAGTTATTTTAAATATTTTAATATTTTAATTAGTCAATTAACTATCAAATGAATAAAAATACCGTAAAAATATTTTTCTTAATTTTTAAAAATTATTTTACTACCTATAATTTTTGCAAACCTAGAAGAATTTTTTGAAAATACCCCAAGTCTGCGAGTTTTTAAGTTTAGATGAATGGTAGAGTTTGTTGATTTATAACAAACAAATAATAAACTCCGATTACAATAACAAAATTATTCGTATTATATAAAAAATTTTACCATCACAATGTTGAGTCCCTCGTTGGTGGTGACATACGTCCGTCCATTCATAGCAAACAAATAAACGAACTACCATTAAAATAACAAAATTACCCTTATTCAATAAATTTTAACCACCACAATATTAAATTCCTTTTGACTCTTTTATTTAACATATCTCTCATTCAGTCAGCAATTTTCAATGCAAACTATTACAATAATGTTTATACTCATTCAAAAAAAAATTTATATGTCAATAATAGAAATTCATATTTAAATATTTTGTTACATCTTTCAGCAAGATATTATCTTATAATTATAATAATGACAAGATAAAATATGCACTTATTTATGCTTTCATATTTTTTGAAAAAAAAAAAAAACATTGGGTATATGATATTTTGCAAAAATACTAACTATCATGCAATGTAGTTAATATAAACATATTTTTAATAAGTAAGGTTTAGGGATCTGAATGTTATTGTCCTAACATTTGAAACGAATACACTTGCCGTTTTGCTTTAGCATTGACTTGTAGGTCTACGATTAGTCGTGTTTCGAGCCCGAGCGGGCGACCCTGCGGTGGCGGTGACGACTAATGAAGAACTGCTTGATTGTCCCGTGTGTCTGCAGTCCTACGACGGCACGTGCAAGATTCTGCGCGTACTCACCTGCGCGCACGCGGCATGCAAGACCTGTCTTTTGAAACTCCCGCAAAGATTCCCACAAACAATTCGCTGTCCCGCGTGTACCGTACTCGTCGAGTATGCACTGCAAGGTCCCACCTTTCTGCCCCAAAACATTGCCCTACGCCTCCTCCTCGTTAACCAAGTTCCCCCCAAACGCAAAAAAATTCCGATGATTCCCTCCTTGTCCCGGAATTTGATTTAATTCCTCGTTCTTGGTCCGATGAGTTATATTCGTTTTGGAAGCGGTATATTCTCCCAAATGATGCCGTTCTGGTTGAAGGAAAGTTTGAAGAAGAAAGTGGTTTCATATGGGTTGTTTAAAGGAAAGGCAAAGCCAACGGGCGAGTCTTCTTAAGGTTGGTTCTTTGTTTTCATCCGTTGATCACAGTTCTGTATTTAAGTATAGTTATTTTGCGAGGGTTATGAATTTTTTGAGTGGAACGAGAAAGGAAGTGAGAGATGCGTTGGGTTTGATTTTGAAAGCTGCTTCAGAACGGATTAAATTTTGTAGAGTTTTGGGCCTATGGGGTGATATTGAAGATGGATTTTTCTGTTTAGTGTGTCAGAGATTGAATCAGGTAGAACAATTGGATTCTTTGACGGATGGAGATGGTTTGAGCGAAAATGGATTGTCTATTTTTACAATTATGGGTATGGAAATATGTGAAGCGTTGATTGATTTGAATAAACAAGGAATGATTACTGGTTGTTTAGGTTTTACTTGCTTTAATTATGACAATTTTGGGCACATATATGTTGATTTGAACGGTGTTTTAGCAATGGGAAGGAGGGTTGCTAAAAGTGTTGCTAAAGTTGGTTCTGCTCGAGGAAGGATTTGTAACAAAGAAATGCAAGTTCTCTTGAGTAATTTATTGGCAAGCAATGTGTTTTTGAGTCCAGAAGTGTTGTATGATTTGTTGAAGAAAGAGGATTCCTGAAAGAATGTAAGGAGTCATCAGTTGGGTATGGCTCAGATGTTTGGTCATTAGCATGTATTTTGCTTTCACTTCTTCTTGGGAAAGAATTTACCAATGAGCTGGTTGATTATACACACTGTCCGCACTAAAACCAGTGAAGATAATAGTTTAAATTATTCAGGAATGTACTTGGCTTGGATAGAGAAAGTAATTTGTTTGTTGGAATATAAATTTGGTTCAGATTTTGTGTCCTTGCAGCAAATGTTTTCTCAATTTTTGAATTTTCATTCAGCGAGTAGTCCACTTTTGACTAATGTTTGGAAGTGCATTAGAGAGCTGATTATTAAACCTGAATTTGCGAAAATGATCAGAATGGATGAGCCAGTTAATATGGAGAATGAAGGCCAGTGTTTGGTTCTTGGAGAAACGTGTTGTTTGCCCAAGGGAAGATTAGAACCTGTGGAGAAAGAAAACTCATCGGGAGCAGAAAACAGTGGTGGAGCTTATATTGATCGAGGTGAAAAAGAGGCAAAGGATGTCAAAGATTTAGTCGAGGGTCTCTCAGATGGAAATTTCAAGTTTAAGGAGATGAGGGACATCGTGATTGTGTCACTGGATTAGTTGTTGGAGGTATGGATTTCAAACAATGCCCATAAGAAGATGCTATCTGAATTGACATTCTTTCCCATGTTAGGTAATGCTCTATTTGTTTCCCACACTTATGTTAACCGTCCCCAATTGCTGAAACTTGAGAATCAAGTGAGATATTTGGGATTGATTGCCTTTTTTTTTTTTTTTTTTTCTAGAATTGGATCTAGCTGGTTCTTATTATGCGGATGCCAAATTGTGCTGTAAATTTGTATTTCATTATGGTGATAAAGTTGCAGTAAATCTTTCCAAGCCAGATGATCCTATTTTTGGGAATCTGGCAAGCGCTTCGGTCAGCTGTAAGCTCAACCATGATTAATTTTCAGTGTGTTACCAATGTGTTAATGACATGCAGCGGGGGCATTTATGTGACTTTCTTGTGCTTAACTCGACAGAGCATTGTCCTTCTCATCCATATGCTTAGTTTTTATTATAGTTTAGTCACTCCATCAAAGGGAATTGGTTGTTTCTTTCTCCTATTCCACTCTGGTTTGCGTCAAATTTGCAGAGCATCAATTATTCATGTTCAACTTGTTAAACCATTTGCTTGAGCTCAATACATTTTCTTTTCTCTTGTTGGGGGGTTCCTGTTTAGCTCCTCATTTGATAAATTGATCCTTGTGCGGTCATTGCAGGTACTCACTCTGAAATCAACAATTATTTATATGTAATTCATTCTGTGATTGATATCAAACAATATTCAATGTTTGTAGACTTTCGGTATGAGTACTCAACCTTTCTGTGATTAATTTTCTAAGAGAAGGAATTGCTCTAAAACAAGTAGTTCCTACGTACACTATTTATGGGGTAAAATCTTTGGAAGCTTCATATTTTTGCAGTTCCTGTAAGACCTGTTAGTATGGAAAATTAATCACAAAAGGTCTGAGTATCCTTTTTCTTTCTAATAAATAGAACATTTGAGATATGGCCCAAATGTTTGTAAGAGCATATGGGAATCTAAGAGGTCTTGAGTTTAATTCTCAATAATACTTGGAAAATGTTTTATTTATTCCTGAAAAGGGACCAAATTGCTGTGTTTCTGTTGTTGCATAAAGTGTGAATGTTACTTTCATAGTGCCTATATTGATACACACAAATTATATTTCAGAAGGATTCCGAGAAGGTTGCTTTTGTGATTACATAACTATTCATATTCCCAGCTGGTATGAAATTTAGATTCTCTACAGTTTTTTTACTTTCTGCACATTTGCAATTTTTGTTGCAATTGATATATCTGGAAAGAAAATATACTCCTTTTTTCAATTTTCTCTTGGATTGTTGGCTTATTTCCCATTACACATTTCCAGTGACCATCTTCTTTTTGTTTGCTCACAGGACTTTTCTCATGTGCATACATTTAAAGGTAATGACCTCTAGTCATGGCTTTGGTCTTCTTGGACAAAGAACAGCCATTATGCATAAGCGGCGATGGCAGAGGTGGTATATTTGTGTGGAGCATTAGTTTCCCTCTTTTTCAAAAACCATTAAAGAAATGGAACGAGCAAAAGGATTGGCGCTATCGTGGTGTTCATGCCTTGAATGTTTCAGGGAAATATCTCTGTGCAGGCAGTGGAGATGAGACAACTGAAGCATTGTCATTACCAGCAAGGAATTTATGCATCACATGATCTGCTTCATCTGCATCTTCGTTACATAATACAGAATTTAATTGTCTTTTCCAGGATGGCTCGTTGTCATGCTCTATATGAGTGGTCATAAATCAGTTGTTTCCACACTAACCGTATGCAATGTGGTTCTTTATAGTGGTAGTTGGGATGGAACTGTCTGATTGTGGAGTCTAAGCGATCATCATCTGTTGATGGTACTGGAGGAAGAAACAGTGGGAGCCGTATACTCTGTCTTTTCCCTTGCAGCATACCAGCACGCACTTGTCACATTTCGTGAAAGTGAATCCACAAAGTTTTTATATTCTTTGAAACTTACTTGAGCCTAGATTCCTGTTTCATTTTGATTTCTTCAGTTTATGAATTATCAAGATAATACGGAGTAATTATAAGATGAAAAAAGATGCAAATGAAGTACACAAATGCAGACAGACGGAATTTTTTGTCTAAAAAAGAAATTCTGCCGCATGAGCTTGAGAAAAGACTGATTCGAATGGCTTGTAAAGCACATTATCTTGCATGCGCCATGATTTAAATGCGATGATTGAAAGATGGATTACCTAGAGTAAAATGAAAATAACTTCTTTGATTATTGCTTCTTTCAGATCTGGAGGAACGATCTGTTTATGAAATCCATGCAGCAACGCAAGGGTTCCATTTTTGCTCTTTGAGTGGAGGGAAAATGGTTATTTACAGGAGATTGGTACAAAACTGTTAGTGTGTAGGTATATGATCCCGAAAAGCTGATTTTTTTGCTGATTTAAACCTATCTTAAATTTCCAACTACAGTCCATATTCTGTTTTGGTCTAGCATCGTTCTTATTGAAATGCAAAATCTATTTAATTTTCTTGGGAATTGATCGTCATAACTATTGATTTTAGGAACTAACAGGAGATGAGTTTCAAGATAAACCGTTCCTATTGGATCAATCCCTTGTGTTTCTGTTATAACAGTTTTGCTATTTTGGCAAAGACAGCTTTCTGTTGGATATGCCAAGAGTACTATCAAGGTAAATCCCTTTCATTTTTTTTTTTTTAATTAATTTTAACTTTAATGTTTTCCTTTATCTATTTGTTTTCATGATAATCACACCATTGTTTTGCATTTAAGAATCTTGCTCGGAGTTGATATTACAACATTTGTATTGCAAATAAATGATCTACAATTGTTTACTGTCTGGAGAAAATTTGAAGGAAAGGCATTCCCTTCTGCATATCTTGCTTTTCGTTTCTACCATCTGTGAATTTGCTGATTCAGTTAATCTTTTATTTGATTATTGCTGGTATATTATTACAGAAAATGATTAAAATCTCTCCAGAGGAGCTGGCATTACTTATTGTATATTCTTAACTGCTTAAATCGACTTTCAGTGTACAAAGCTCTATTGATTGAGATTATAGTTGAAATATTCAACTGTCACACGTCTTGAGGTAATCTACTTTGTGCCTGACATTAAACTTTGAAGAAGAAAATTTGTGGCCTTTTTGTACATAGGAAAAAGGAAAATACCGAGTACTGTAAATATAAACGAAAGCTGTTGTTATGGATTCCGTTGTATTGATAATGCTGATGCATATAGATTCATGTAAATAATAGATAAATTGTTGATCTCTGTATGCGAAATTCTGCCATAATTCTGCGATTCTACATCAAACTGATAAAGGGTGCATTTTTCTTAGTTTTACGTATTCGTTCATCCACCCATTACCTCAAACCTGTTTCAAACATAATCAAACCAGAGTAAAGCAAGTGTTGCAGACAAGCAATTTAAAATAAAAGTAAAATAATAAGAGTAACAAATATAAAATATATATATATATGAGACATACTTTATATAAGAGTTTGTACATTCGTCGTTTTAATTGTAAATTATACCAATGTCGCCTATTTTTGTCAAGATCAACCCTCGTTAAAGTATAAGATCTCTCTTGCTTACTCTGATTTTCTATCGCCCTATTCTCTTTCCCTCTTGTTTCTCGCTAACCAAAGCACCGATTTTTTAGCCGGAGAGGAAGATTTTGATCTCCGGTGAATCTCCTTTTTTCTTTCATCCTATCCTTTATTTTCCTTTACTTTTTGCTTTAACAAGTCTTTGTTTGCTTGGATCTAGATTTACTTTAGATCTATAGAAAAGATTGGCCACCCAAATTTCGTTCCGGTGTGGGTTTCGTGTGTTCGATTGTGTGGGTTTATATATAATGCTGGAGTAGATCCTGAAGATTTTCTTTCAGCACAGATTGATCTTTTTAAAGGCTGACTAGTCAGATGGATCATCTTGTAAGATGGAGGTGTTGAAAATGTTTATCATCTGAAACTCGAATGTGTGCCCATCACGGTGAGAATAGGTTACGAATTGGATTGTGCCAAAAAATTTCTCAGCGTTTCACAATGGTATTCAATCTATATGCGCCAAAATTAGGTGACCTTTAGATTTTAGGCATATAATAGCCCATAAACATATAAAGGCCTCTGCCCAAATATTTTGGTCCGGAAATCAAGTTGAGCACTTGAAATCCAATAACAGTAACAGCATTTTCGCGGCTCCTCCTATGCCTATGTTGTACCTAAGGCTTAAAGAGTGGGATGACATGCAAGGACATCAAATTAATTAATTAATTAATTATTATGTATTATATTTGTATAAATATAGAATTTTGATATTTGGTTAGTTTCATGATTAACGTACTACCAACAAAGAAAGTCTTGTATTCAATTAGAAGTGTAATTATCTCAAGATTAAGCATGACATAACAAAAGATTATTAGATTACATTAATTGAATTATTAAGAAAACAAAATGAAAATGACAATGTTGCATCAGATAAAAGCAGTTAAGCAGTTGAGCTACTGGTGATGATAAATGTCGATGTTCATTCTGGGATTGCAATGAAAATGACTCAATACAATTCAAATTCAAAATCAGATTGAAAAAAAAAAAATGTTTTCATAGTTTATGAAGCAATTTGATCCAATAGTTGACTTCATTTTATTAATTTATTTGGTTCAATTATTCGTGTAAAATGGTTGGCATCTTCATAAAAGATAAAAATGATCGTGGGAATTTTGTTGTTCTCTCTTTTGTCTGATTTTCATTTTCTTAAAAGGAATAACATTATAGAAGTTTTCTGTACATAATTTTCTGTACATTTTTACAAATTTAAAATTTAATTTTCTGTACATTTTTACAAATTTATAATTTTTGCCCCGTATTGTCTTCCACTAAAATAAAGAAAATTAATTTTTTATTTTTCAAAAATTAAAATAAATGTTATAGCATTCCAATTACTTTACCATAAACTTTGATAGACGAGAAACCAGGGTTTCTAGAAAATTTTCATACGTCAACATAATGTGATGATTAAATATTAAAAAAATAATTAAAAAAAAGTTTGTCAACCATAATTTATAGCATTCCAATTGCGGTATGGTTACGAAACCCTAATTGTCTTAAATAGGTAGTTATGAAACGAACATATAATTAATTAGGGTTTAAGTTAATTAATTAATTGGGTTTAAAATAATATATTGAATTAGCCATTAAATTGGCTGACAATCTGACACACAATGACTTCAATATCCTAAGCAGAAAAGCATATACCCATCCTGTATGAAGTGCCATTCATTAATCGGATAATAAAAGTTGAGTCCCTAGGTTTCTGTAATATTTTTAAAAATAGTACAACTTGTATTATATCAAGAAAGTCCCTCAATCTTTTTCCTTTCCCCATATATATATATATATATATATATACTATTCATATAATAATAATCAACAGTTTACCATAAGTTTAAATTTATATATTTATAGCATTACCCAGAGCTCCATCCGAAGATTACGGTTTCTATTCTCAGTTGAAGGGAGAAACAATGTAAAAAAATGGGATAAAAAGATAGTAAATTCAATATTTTATAGGTAATATAAAATTATGACCCAAATGTTATTATTCTAATAATTAGTAAATTTATTGACATGCAAAATTTATCTGACGTTTATTATGACGTGGAGGTGATAAAGTTAATTCTATGCAATGTATCGTGAAATGAGAATTTTTTTATATTCATGTAATCACAATAATAGTCAGAATAATACCAAATTTTCGATAAAAACTTCCGACGCTCAAATAAAATACGAAAAAAAAAAATTGGGTTGAAATCAGTTATTCTTATTGCGAATCACATGGCATTCATAATTTAAGAAATAACAAATTCTAAATCTGGTGTTTCTAATTTTCTGTAATAAAAAGTTAGTTAGTAATTTTTTATAATTTATCATAATCTTTTTCAATAAAATAAGACATTTTTTAAAAAAAAATTTTGTAAATGAAATTTCAATAGAATTGTATATATATACTTTGCTCTGTTAATGAAAAGGTGTGTGGTTTTATTTTAATACTCAAGAATTTTTGCCATATTTTTTTATGGTATCAGAGCTAAGTTTCGACTAATCTTTGGTAAATACTCAAACAAAATTATGAACGAAAAATCGCTCTATTACTATTTAAGTAACTCAATAGGCCTTATGACTTATTGGTAACTCATCCTCTAAAGAGAGCCAACTATTCAACTTGGAGAAGAGCTGTTGTCAATGCATTGTGATCTAAACATAAATTGTTTTTTGTAAATGAAAAATTACCAAAACTAGAAGAAGAAGATCTAGAAGAGGATGATTGGCTGACCTGCAATGCTATGGTGACAGCATGGTTACTAAGCTCCCTTAAAAAAAGAGCTACATAACAGTGTTGCTTATCATGACATTGCTTATGAAATTTGGAGAAACTTTAAAGAAAGGTTCTCACACGCGAGTAGACCTCATATTCAAGAATTGAAAAGAGAAATTGTCAACACTAGACAAGGTGAGTTGACAATCTTAGCCTACTACACAAAAATAAAAGGAATTTAGAATCAACTTGATAGTTTTTCCAAGCCTCATGAACGAGGATATAGTAGTTATACATGTGAAGTCTTGGCTAGAGAAAAGAAAGAAGAAATACTAAACAATTTTTAATGGAATTAAATGATTTCTATAGTATGGTAAGATTTGATGTTCTTTGTAAAGATCCTCCATCATCCTTAACCATTGCCTATTCTCTATAAAGTTCAGAGGAGGAGACAATAATAAGGTCAATGGTCAACAACTTTCAAAGTTAGTGCCAAAGAAAAATATTAAGATCCAAACAAGAGATCTAAATGTGACCATTGTAAGAAGACAAGCCGCATAAAGGATAATTATTTTGAGATCATTAGGTATCCACCAAATTGGCAAGGCAAGAAGAAGATTTTTCAAGCAAAGACATCTATTAATGCTGCTATAATAGAAACTAAGGGGAAGGAGGTGGACTCTCAACAACAAGCAAGCCAACATTAGATTGTTTTAAATACATCTGGATTTTCACAAAACCAACTTGATCAATTGATGGCCATTCTCAAAGGAGAAGAAAATGAAATACCTACCGTAAACTTTGTTGGTAAAATTTCTTGTTCACAAAATTGGATTTTAGACAGTGGTGCATTTGGTCATGTTATATTAGATTTAAAACTTCTAAAATGCAAAAAATCAAGAAAGTTTATTTGATGGGTTACTCTACCAGACGGAAGAAAGTCACAAGTTAATTGTGTTGAAAATATTCAACTAAATCAAAATGTTGCTCTAAAGAATGTTCTTTTTTTACCAAAATTTACCTGTCATTTAGCCTCAATTAGTGGAATCACTCCAGATTTGAAATGCTCAGTTATGTTTTAATCAAATGGATGTATTTTGCAGGACCCTGCCACCAAGAGGGTGATTGAAATGGATAGAATGAAGGGAGTGCTCTATTACTTTAAAGAGAAGAATTAGATCTAGGCAAATGCAGTGAGATTAAAGAATGAACCTAAACTATTACATAGAAGGTTGGGACCTATTTTATTTATTAGACTTAAAGGTTTATTTTATTTTTCTATTGAGAATAAAGGCCTTCGCCCATGTGATGCTTGTCATAGGGCTAGACAAACTCAATTGTCTTTTTCTCTTAGTAAAAATAAATCAAGAAACTTATTTAAATTAGTCCATGTTGAAACTTAGGGACCTTATAAAACTAGCACACAATGAGGAGTTTATTATTTTTTTACTATTGTTGATGATTATTCAAGAGGCACTTGAATTCACTTAATGAAGAATAAAGGTGAAGCTTCATTTTTATTTGAACAATTTTTGAAAATAGTACAAGCTCAATTTGAAAAACAGTTGAAATCTATTCAGTTAGATAATGTCCAAGAAATTGTGTATGGAAACTTTAAGAAGCTCATTCTTAATAAAAGAATTATACATCAAACTACCTGCCCATACACACCTAACAAAATGGGATTGTTGAAAAAAGGCATAGGCACTTATTAGAGGTTGCAAGAGTATTTCAATTTCAGGCTAATCTACCCTTAAGATATTAGGGAGAATGTGTACTAACAATAGCTTATATGATAAATCTTCTTCCAACACCAATACTTAATGAAAAACTCCCATTTGAAATTATATTTAGAGAAAAACCTTCATATGATCATCTTAGAGTTTTTGGATGCTTGTGCTATATTTATGCTAAGCCTAAACCAAATGATAAATTTACTGCAAGATCGAGTAAGTGTGTATTTTTATATTATATCCCAAGAAAGAAGGGCAACACAGTAATGGAACTTAATATTAGAAAATTCTTTGAATCCAGAGATGTTATTTTTTATGAGAATTCCTTTTCGTTTAAAAATACACAATCTTTAGAGAATGCACAAGTATAACCATTGTCAACTATTATTGAACCTAAAGAGATAACACATGCTCAAAATCAATATGGAGATGCAGGAGATTCAATCAAGAGAGAATAAAATGAAAAAGTAAAAAAGGAAGAGATAGAAGAATTTGACGTAGAAAATAATGCAGTTAATATAGAAATGATAGTTGAGAACTCAAGACTATTAAGGGAAAGGAGAATGCCACAAAGATTTGAAAATTATATAATCACAATCAAGAAGACTATAGACCCCCTAATCACTATTACTCTAATCAATCAATTGCATGGTGAGGTTACTCAAAATTCATTTTTTTCTAAAAATCTCTTAGTATCTTCTACTAACAATGCAGGATCAAAAGAAATTAATATGGAACCAAATACATACGAAAGCATTATTGGAAAATCAATATGGAAGGAAGCAATGAATCAAGGACTAAAAGTTCTCAATTCAAATAATATATGGAGTTTAGTTCCTTTACCTAAAGAAAAAAGAGCTATCGAAAGTAAATAGATTTTCAAAATTAAATGAAGAGTAGACAAAACAATCAACAGGTATAAAGCTCAACTTAGTACAAAAGAATATAGTCAAGTAGAGAGACTTGACTATATTCTTTTGCAATAAGTTAAACTTTATACCTGTCGATTGTTACTATACTAAAATATTTGCTCCTATTGCTAATTTTACCACGATTCGGTATTTGTTGGCTATCTCAGCAATTAAAGGATGGGAACTACATCAAATAAATGTTGACAATGCATTTTTTACATAGACAACTTGATGAAAAAGTATTTATGAATCCTCCTCAAGGTATGAAAATTCCTAAAGATGGATTAGTTTATAAGTTGCATAAGTCTTTGTATGAATTCAAACAAGCACCATGTCAATGGTTTGGGAAACTTTCTACTTCTCTTCTCAATTATGGGTTTAAGCAAAGTCCATAGGATCATTTACTATTTACACTTTAAATTGAAAGCAATTTTTTGATAGTATTAATATACTTGCTGGAAATAATGGAGAAAAATGCAATGAATTTAAGCACTATTTTCAAACTTGCTTTAAGATAAAGGACACAGGACCCTTGCATTATTTTTTGGGGTTAGAGGTCAAAAGAAATCAAGATGGAATATATGTAAATCAACAAAAATATGCAGGGGATATCATAAAAGAAGCAGGCCTAGCAGACGCAAAGGTAGCACAAACACATATTCAACAGTAACACAATTTATCAAGTGAGATAGAATAATTACTTAAAAATATAATTACATATCAAAGGCTGGTAGGAAAACTCATCTATTTGATAATGACTCGACCAGAGATTTCATATGATGTACAAGTCTTGAGCTAATTCATGCAAGCACCAAGGGCTCCACACTTGGTTATGGCAAAGAGATTAATTTAATATATCGAAAAATCTTCTGAGCAAGGCTCTTTATTTTCCAATATAAATTTACTTAGTTTGAAGGCATATTGTGATTCAGATTGGGCCACCTACCCAACCACTAGATGCTCAGTTTTAGGAATGATTATTTTTTTAGGAGATACTCCTATCAGTTGGAAATCGAAGAAGTAATAAATGGTATCCCGATCGTTGGCTGAAGTAGAATATCGAGCAATGGCATTGACAACTACAGAATTGGTGTGGTTGTGCAATGTCTTAAAAGCCTTGACTTTCTTTATTTCAAAACCTATTCCACTAATGTGTGATAATAGATCAGCCATGCATATTACATCAAATTCAAGATTTTATGAACGAACTAAACATATTGAGCTAGATTGTCACTTTATTAGGGAAAATGTTCAACGAAAACTCTTGGCTCTCAGTTTTGTTCCTTCTCATAATTAGCTTGTAAATTTGTTAACAAGGGGGCTTAATGTAGAAACTTTCAACTCATTGTTAACTCGTCTTGGGACTCATTCTTCATTAACTTGAAGGAGGCAAGAGATGGATATCCACATCATCGATGGCAAGCTTGGAGTGTTCAAACCCACACCAGCTTGAGAGAGGCTATTGCGAAGCATGTAGGCATCCATAATTCAAGGAATAACAAATCCTAAATCTGGTGTTTCCAATTTTTCGCAACAAAAGATTAGCCAATAATTCTTTGTGATTTATCATAATCTTTTTCAATAAAATATGAAATTTTTTAGAAAATTTTTTTGTAAATGAAACTCCAGCAGAATTATATATATATACTCTACTCTATTAATGAAAACGTGTGTGGTTTTATTTCAATACTTAAGAGTTTTTATTATATTTTTTCAATTTTAGTATGTGTCTGCTGTGAGAGGAAGGAAAGTAATGAATACGAATTTTTTTTTAGGGAGTTAGCTAAAGAAAAAGGAATCCCTTTCTTTTACAAGTTCTCCCTTCTTTTATATGAACGAGTTCTCCCTTCTTTTACATGAGCTCTTTATGTATTTTATAAGCATGCTCATGTGACGTTAGAAAATGTGTATGGCAGTGAGTTAGTGAAAAAGTCAAGTGTAAATTTTTTTTTTTTTTTTTGAATAATTATTAATTATTCGTTGCCCCATCTTTCTGACATATAATTAAAGTATGACTTTTCATTCTACAATACCTTAATAAGTCGAAAGAAAAGATAATATATACAAAACTTGTCCTTTATCTCTCTCAATTGATCTCCTAATTTTGTTGATGTTGATGCATTATTGCTAAATATAAGCAGAAAAATACTAATTTCTCATCTAATAAGAGTTAAGAAAAATCTTACCTTAAGGCACAGCTCAAATTTGTTTCTGCCTGATTGCTAGTAGAATTAACTTTAGAGATTGAAAACATCCCTAACCGCATGGTCAAGTGGTGGCATTGGCTAGGCTCTAGTTTCGGGGCCGTTTTAGCAAGTGTGGCCATTAGTCACGTGGGAGAAGTGGTGACAATGTTAAAAGTACTGATGTGATTACGGATGCTGAGTGAACGACTGTTCACTAGAAATTTGGCAAGAACTCCTTGATTTCTAGTAATTAAAGTTTGATGGTCGCATCTTCATAACCATGTGACTTCTGCTCCGTGGCCCCCGGCAAAATTAATGAAAGCCACAAGTCAGTCACATTCTTTGATATCCAATGAAATTGGTTGAACAAGATCAGGACCGACCATGTCCATAACTTAATTTAATTTAATTAATGAATTAAATAAAAAAATTTAAAATTAAAGACATAACCAAAAACCAAATCTGTGTACAGCCACCCTAGACCACTTCTTTGAATGGCTTGGAAGAGACACCATTTGTCTGCACCATGTGAGTAGATGATCATTTGAAAACAAATATATAATTTTAATTCTTCAAGCTAAATAAAGGGAATCAACACATCATCAATATATATAAATTTAAACTTAATTAATTATTAAAGTGTGTACGATAGTTAAAAAAATAGTACATGCAAAAATAGTTTTATCAAATTCATCTGATTACAATGAATGAAGTATATGTTAAAATCACCTCAATTGAATAGGTTTAGTTTTATATATTTTAGAGGAGAATTGAATTCCCAACATTAAAGTTAAAATAAAAAATGTAAAATATTAAAATAAATGATGACTTTTAAATTTAATCTGAGTGTTGATATAAAAAAATAAACATAATCAAAATAAGTGTCGACTTTTAACTTTAAATTAGCTTAATTTAAGTCCATTTTTTTTTTCTTTTAAATTTGAAACTGTGATCAGAATCTAATGATGTTAGGAGAAAAATCTTTCTAACATTGAGTGGATTCATAAAATAAAATTATATAT